>LUCM01000396.1:0-12981 GCA_008360955.1 Fasciolopsis buskii | reverse complement strand
AGCTGCCTGCCAGCAAGCACGGGTGGGTCTTCTATATCGATGAGAAGATCGTTGGGGTGCAGCTGTGTTATCCCAGTCCATGTTGAGAAACGATATGGTTTTTGAACAAAAGTAATTCTGAGCGAGTGCAGCGTCGAACGGAGAATATAATGGAACCAAATATCCGACAACGAAACGATGAAATAGGATGACATAGAATT
The DNA here is from genome assembly GCA_008360955.1 of Fasciolopsis buskii. Classification (NCBI taxonomy): domain Eukaryota; kingdom Metazoa; phylum Platyhelminthes; class Trematoda; order Plagiorchiida; family Fasciolidae; genus Fasciolopsis; species Fasciolopsis buskii. The sequence goes on along the minus strand of LUCM01000396.1, from coordinate 12,781 downwards.
GTAATGCAGCCAGTCAAATGGCGTGCGTAGCACGTTAATTTATTTTTGAGGTTTTATTACACTCATTCACACTCGATCGACCCTGTGAGTATAATATTGTAGTCTTGATGTTTTCCTCTCTTACTCGAGTAGTAAAGACAGAGGAATAAACGTAGCAGCTAAAACCACTTCATGCATATCACGATGATTAGAAAACATGAAAGCCGGTAAATACCTGTATTCCGCCAAAATGAATGGTATTTTCAACCTCGATTAGCTAAGGAACACATCCGGAAAGCACACCGGGTATTAGACGGGACTGTCTTTTTTAAGATAACCTTTTCTAGTTCGTTCACCAGAAATCGGAACGATTCAGTTAAACGTTGGTACCCTTTGCTCTCATCATCACAATTCGATAATCGCAAAAAGCTATCACTTCCCTTGGAATCAAAAAAACGGAACCCGATAGGTCGAATTCTCGGATAAAGGTGGAAACTAGTTTTTTTAGGACGCTGCATTTGGAGTTATTGGTACGAAGTACATGGAATAGACTCTTAGGATTAGAAAAGTTACGTGGGAGCCACGTCATATGTTAGGGCGGCAAATTTACTGCCGCTCCCATGATTTCCAAAAAACCACAAACGAAGTTGCCAATCTTTTTAAATGAATAAATTATGTCCATCCTTTCAAAGTGTGACCGAGAGACAGAACAACATTACCGTCAGATAATAACAACTGGGTAAACGCCAAATAAGATTTCACGGCTATGTATAGTGTTAGGATAAACATGGAGCATCACCAGTTTCACATTCGTTCCAGAGTTTGACATCCGACTTTCGCTAATTGTTTGAAAATTACACTGAAATGAGTTACTCAACTGATAGGTATTTTACTCAGTATCAAAGTGCAATTAAAACCGTCCTTTCAGCTAGCTTGTTTTTACTGGAACTATTCCCAGTCAGGAAGTTCAGGCCTGGTGAGTTAAGCGTTCTTTTCTCTTTCGGCACATAACAGCCTTTCTTATCGATCTATTGGTGAGAAGTGATTGCGCCCACTTTTAACTTTCCGTTGAGGTGCCATTTCTACAGCTGTCTCTGCGTGTATGGAGCACCAGTGTGCAAAAGGCCGTGCACGTACACCAGTGAGTACGATACCATGGGAATCCATTGTACGCGCGAGCATGTGCAACAGTGCATTCACTCCCGACCATTCTGTGTATGGAAAAATTGGGTTACTGAGCGCTTCTTTCGCGGACGTCTAAATTCTCTAGACATCCATAATTCACATCTTTGATTATTAGTTTCTACTTCTGTGAACTGCTATATACGCGGATAATGGATTATAACAATATTCTCGCCTCTGGTGACTGCAGTACTGAGGCACATGCGAATGTCATCTAGGTACAAAATGGATCCCCGAAACAAATTCGGAAAATGTGATTGGGTTGAACACAGAAATTGTCGGTCGTTTATATCAATTACAAAAATAGTCACCTGTCACACTGCAGTTCTGGTTTTAAATACTATATCGCAACCCTATTTGCTCAAAGGACAAACGATTCACTAAGGATCACAATACTGAGCTGCACTACTGTAGAAGCAGTTTTGAAAAACATCTGACCATGTGACACCAATTATCTCTTCCTGGCTCCCGTTGTTTTTTCAAGATGGATACCATAAGAAGTTTTTGCTCAGACAACAACCCCCAAACAAATGGAAAAATTGGCCCCCTCTCGTTCTCCTCAACAAACTTCCGAGGAACATAATTTCACCAAATTTAAAGAATACTGGGACAGAAATATTGGATTCCTGTATCCGAGACAAAAATTGGGATATTGCTACGGTGGGTCGCTTCTATAATGAAGAACGGCGCGAAAACAAACTCCAGACTAATATTCAGAGCACAAAAACAGATGAAAGATTATCCAATAACCCTTGTTAATGCATAAGTGAAAAAAATCTCACTCCGGTTAATACAAATCTCTTTTAAACACTGGTCTTAGACATGAGGGAATTCCAAAAATTTGTCCGTCAAACTCATCCACCGGCCCTGTCGAAACACGTCCTAAATAAACGACCTAATGAGACCTTGCACAGTCGTTTGCCGCTCCAAGTTTGAGCGTCATTGTTGCCAGCTTCCCTTCCCCCCCTCTCTGGTATAATGGGACCTAGTGGTTATAAGACATGCTCTTTCCACTAAATTCATGTATGAAAGGGTCCATTCGGTTATCACGCTTTTGTGTGATTTCTCTTTTACGTAGTTTCACTTTAGGGCGTCGGAATAATGGCCGCTCCTCAGATGCCCCGATGTTTACGAAATCCGACTGAATCAAGTAGGATCCAAACCTAGCTACAGTATCAAAAACGTGCGGGTCACTGAAAAATTCAATTAGATTTAGGCATGATTTTCCGTTGAAACAGTCGGAGTTTAGTGGCGAAAGGAAACAGAGTTCAGCTGAAACCTAAATAAAAGGCGAGGAAGCGTCCAGTGCGATGTCGGACAATCTATCTGATGGTCATAATGTTCGGCTTGAAATCACCCGGCACAGATTCCCGTCGTAATTCGGACGCAACAGATGAAGAGCGTTGAAGATTTTTAACGAATAAGAATTAGATGGACGGTGTCCGTAGAGATTCATAATGGTGTATTGAGCATTGACGATGCATGAGGAGTACCTGCACAAACAAAATCTGTTGTTTCATTGATCACATTTTGGAAGAGACTGGAATGTAATTGGCAATGGTCTACCTATGAGTGCGGTCTGCACAGCAGAATAAAAATGAGCAGTTTTACTGCAATCGGCGGGGGGAAGGCAAGTAGCCAAATACGTTCGTCACTATTAAATATGGCCGAAACCAAATTAATACTTCACAAAATATGGTCCCTAAAGTGCTTTGACATCTAATATGCCAAATCCAGGTAAGACCTAAGTAATCAGTGGAAGGATATGTCGGGATGCAAATCAGTTAATAATTATGCTGCGAGCTATTTACTCTGTTGACGCTATCGTTGATTTAAAGGATGCTGCCAAACTTTTCGACCATGACATCCACTAGCTCACCTCATAAAGAACATTTTCCCCATGTAAAGTTTGCTGTAAAATTGCAGACAAGACAGCAGTATTGGCTTTGTCAATCGACAGTGGCAGACGGCCTTCTGATTCTATGGCTAGAAGTAAGTATTCCAAGCCTAAATTTAAATCGGATTTGTTGATATCTAGCACTAGACAAACCGGCCTACTTTGTCAGTATTCCGATCATGCTTTGAACAGGGGAAAATCGAGTTTTGAGGTATACAGATTTCATCCGAGTGACTACTTCATGTCGTGCTATCGCCAGATCGCCAGACATCACGGAACGATTGTATTTTGACAGCAAAGAAACTATTAAAATGATGTTTTTTATTACGAATTAACCAGTCATCTTTGGATTGTCAACGAGTGACTGGTATTATAATGAACTTCGGAACATCTATCTATGCAATATTAATCCTTGTCGTTTAAATGCCCCATGTACGTTTAGAACTGCATTGCAAAGGCGACCTTGCAACGGAATTAATTGGATGTGCGCTTAGCAATCTGGTGCACCTGATCATCTACGTCTTTCTATCCCTATGCAAGTGTTCCCGTTCAGAACCAACGGCGGATCATCTGATACGCTCTAGAGATGGCTGAGTGGCAACTGGGGACTGCTTAGGAGAAACTATGATATAGCAATCAGAAATGAAAGACACACGGGCAATACAAGATCATACCACATCTGAGACTATGGACTCGGTCACAAGCTTCCGAAGACATCTCTTATCTGGATAGCCCGTAAACATGAGAGAAAATTTCAATATTGCTCTGTTACACTCATCATATTGATAACTAAAAAGATATGGACATACAGCGAGATATTTCTCAAAGCCGTCCCGTAATGTCTAATAAACAACTAGTGAACACCACCGACCTTCCGTGACATATGATAAAAGGATCCTACATACTAGTTTCTTTTGAATTCAGTTCACCTCAGTTTTAGAACCATTAATGTAACGCTTCAGAGGAAAAAATAAGGATAAATGATGCAATCAAATTCAAAGCAATAAGCTGAATAATAAAAAAGGTAAACAGGACAGTTTTCTAGAATATCACAAACTGTCGCCAATCATCGTTTGGACGCATTTTGTGGACCCCAGTCAGATAGTCTATCTGCGCCCACAAATGCCAATTTATTGGTTAAAGTTTTCATTCTTTTCTGCCAGGCCATCGATTGGCCACCTCCAACCGTTACCTTCCTCGAGGGACAGCGCACAATGACCAAGCCGTTTTGTGGACATGCGTCAAACATAACCCAATCACCTTAACCTATTTCGATTCGGTGCTTGTTCTGAAGCCTAGGGCGCAATGCCTTACGAAAAGCTTTGGAGTTACATCCGAAATTCAGGCACCAAAGTTATGACTATAGCACGAGCGCAACGATGTTTAAACACCAAAAGCCTTCCCACATCTGCCCACAACGCTCAACTATGTGAACTCTACAGCAGTACCAACATCATCATCACCATCGTTCAGCGTTAAACAGCAAGGCAAGCCTCACTGACTGCTACCTCTCCCTCAAGGTTACATATATCCATAAAAAGAGTGAATATCCAAAGGGAATAGGAATAGGAAAAAGACGCTGCTTTTTAAAACACACGAAACACAGTCTAACTGTGCAAGCGCACTCTTTCAGTCATTCCGATCCGATAGAAAATGATAACACGATCGCCACTGTTCGCGATTTACTGCCATTTCCTTCATTGTCTCCAGCCAACTAGTTGACGAATCTTTCGGATCCCAAGCACGAATACGTGAGACACTACCTAAGTTCGCCGTACATTTTCTCAATCCACGTTGCCACGTCATCTGTTGACCTTCTGAGAACCGGCACCTAGTACTAGATTCCTGACTTCCACATTACTCACCCGGTCACTCCATCCAATCCTAGACATACTACGTAGACATCGGTGGTCGAAAACCTCTAACCATCGAACATCTCCCACACGCGTACTCCATGTCTCACAACCGTGCAACAGAACTGAACGTATTGCGACACAGTACACACGGCCTTTCAACTTCAGGGAAATATCAGGCCGACGCCACTAGTGCTTCAGTCCAGCGTAAGCTGCCCGAGCCTTGGATATGCGCGTGTTTACCTCCACTCCTGATCTACCAATGTTCGAAACGCAACTATCAAGGTAGGTGAAACGGTCTACAATCGTCAGTTCGTCTTTACCCAGGACAAAGTTCGACACTACCGTCGTCCAGTCCAGTGACAGTACTTTGCACCTTCAAGATGCAAAGCACATGCCAAAATGAGCAACCGAACTCTATAGTCTATCTGGTGCGTACTGCTCATGGTCCGCACATTTGGAAAGGCACACAACGTCATCTGCGTAATCTAAGTCACACAAATTCCCTGCATTTCCCAGTTCGACTCTTACATTCTGGAGACCTCTGAAAGCATTTTCCTCATCCATGACGAAACTGAACAGGAATGATGTTACTGCCGGTGACCATTTTAGGGTTTTTGGTGCTGCAGATTTTACTTCTGTTAGTAATCTTCCAAAACAACTTTCCCAATATTCAGTATTTCGAAATTGACGTTATTTTAAATATTGCGCGGTTGAATACTTTTATATTTCTATGAAAAGATTCGTCAAACCTCGTTCTGTGATTGGCTATTCCGTATATCGATCAAGGACACCCAACAAAACTGTATAAACGATAGAGCTCACTTGAATTCTGACTTGTGTTGATGGGTCACCAATAAACGCGCGGCAGTAACCTGTTTTCATCTCACTTCTGCCGGCTGGCTGGACTGGCTGCTCGTACTTCGCGCCGCTTACTGTTCCGTGTGGCTGCTCATTCAAAGGAGCAGCACTTCTGTTCCATTAGTTGTGCGACTACGAGTCGTGAGCCGAACTTCTGTCTCCAACCTCTGTGTGTGTTCGTTTGCTGCTGGACCACAGGCTGTGTATTTCTGTGCTATCGCGTGCCGCTAGAACTTGTGCCTTGTAGTTTAGTGTGTGCATAGATCAACCAAACTCGGCAACATAACAATTGGAGAGGTGGGACACCCTTGTTGAACGCCGCTAGTCGTTCCGAATGAACTTGATAGTTCACCGTATACTCTCACGCGACCATAGTTATGCGAATACAATGCTCGCAACAGGTTTACGAACTTCGCTGGCATACCCTTCCGGTGAAGAGCACTGAATAGTGTTGTCCAATCCACTGAGTCGAACGCGCCTTTCAAGTCCTGAAAGATTGCAGTCGTAGGGCGGCGGTTTGGCGCGTTTCGAGTGACTGTCGAAGAGTGGATATCTAGTCGACGCAACCTCGACCTGGACGAAATGCACCCTGCTGTTTCGCGGATGTTGCACTCGCGAATTGGTGTCAAACGATGCAGCACTATCGAAGCTAACATTTTAGTAACTATCGGAATTAAACTAATCCCACGATGATTGCTACAGTCACTCTGTGTACCCTTCTTCAAAATGGGTACAATCAGTGACTCAACCCACGATAACGGAATTCGCTCCTCGTTCCAAATATCATGAAGCAGGGACGCAAGTGATTTCATCAGAGCTTCTCCATTCAGTTTGAAAGAACTGGGGGAAGTTCGTCGGGACCGGTTGCTTGTACCCGATTCAGAAGTCGATTATTCGACTCTACTTCCAATTCCGTTTGGGAGTCGACAAACATCTCCCAAGGATTTGGAGCTGTCGCCGTCGGACTACATACGATAGCGTATGGCCAGTTGAACTGATCCTTGAAATGCTCTGCCAAACGGTCCAGTCTTTCCTGTTTACCATGGATAAGCTCTCCATTCCTATCGCACACCACTTCGCTGACCGAATTTCGCCGCCCGCCGGTGTCGCGTATAAGTTTAAACTGTCTTTGACTGTTAACTGAAGCGGTCGCTAATTCTATCTCTTCGGCCATCTTAACACACCAGTTTTCACGATCATTCTTAAGGCTTATCGTTAACTGACGTTGCAACTATTGACGAATCTTAGTCACCTCCATGCCGTTAAGGAGCTGGCGTTTTTGCCCCATTAGACCCAGCGACCCTTGCCAGATCCAGTGTCTTTGATGAACGCTAGACCATAGGCGGAATCTGTTGCCAAATGCACCGCCTGTTTGATTCGATCCCACTGGTGATCTACATTGCTGCTCGTCGAAGTTCCAAATTCGTCGGATAACCTCTGTTAGCAGCTGTTGCCAACAGCCGAATCATACAGCCAATCGAGTTTGTGGCCTGCGTCGATGTCCGTTGAGGTGAAGCAAAATTCACATTAAAAGTAACCCATGGTCCGATTCAACGTACGCGGTCCAGTATGGTTTACAGTTCTAGACAACTGCGCCAACGGCAGCTAACTGCAATACGGTCGATCTGACTCAGATTGCCTGTCGAGTTAGAGCGCCATGTCGCCGAGCGAAGCGAACTGCGTCCGAACTTCGTATTGGATAGGAATAAGTTAATGTCCGCACAGAATTGCAGAAGTCTTTCCCGTTATCTATTCGCTGAGCAGGCGAGGCCCATCGCCCACTTAAACAGGCTTCCCATACACTCAGATTTCTAACTCGTGCATTACATCCACTTGCAGTGTCAGAGCCTTTGCTTTTCCGAACAAGGGTGACGAGATCATCATAAAACTAACCTTTTTGCATGTCAGCGCTGCATTCTGTCGAGGAGTATATCGAGATGACAAATAAACTGCGTTTAACATAACTATCCTTCCGGACGCCCATTGATCCCTCCAGTTTCACGGCGCACAAGCGACTGTTGACTGGGATCAGTCTAAAAAGAATGCTTGAGCCTTCTCACTCAAGACTATTCCTACACTGCGTTCATCCACAGCTTGAGCTGCTTCGTTTCGTAAAGTGTGCGGGAAATATATTGATGAGACATTACGTGCATTTAGTTGAATTATTCTACTCGAATTCTGAATTCGTGTTTCACTGATGAAGCCGAAATCAATCGAAAGTGAGTCAGTCCACCGTTAGAACTAAACACACCTGCTGGTCAGCCTGCATGAGAGTGTGCCTATTGAACTAACCGAGATTCAGAGGCTGACCAGACTTGATAAAATGTGAGCTAGCAGACTGAAAACCACCGACTAGACATTATTTGATAATCACTCGTTGCGAGTATCGGGTGTGTGGTCAGGTGGGCTGATATCTACCTCCACTGGTTTCCATGCCTACATAGGTGTGAGACGTGGAGTAGAATTCCACAAACTAAACTGCTTCTTAAAGCGTACTCTTGAGAATGAACCAGTGAGCCGTGGAATTCATTCGATTTTTGTGGACCCGTAGTCTTAATGCGTTGGGGAACGTTGTGACTATTGCCGATGGCCACAACCTTTTTTTACTTCTCTGTATTTCCCTAGACACCACTGCTGGCGGTCGTTTTTCAGTCATCTGATCAGTTGACCTTTCAGGGACCTACGCGTCTTATCTATTTGGCAGACAGACGAACGCAGAGCAAATGGATTGAAGGATATTTATTGATCATAGGACCTGGAATCTTGAGTCTTTTAAAGCTGCAAAATAAAATTTGTAGGACAATCTAACGGTGAGGTGAAACCCCAACGAAACGTTTCCGATCTGGAGCTCACCGATATTATCATCAAACTAAGTCACAACTCGGAAAATCAATACCCCTTGGGTTGCCTGAATGAGGTTGGTATCCTTATTATGTATTTCGATTCAGCCCGTCAGATAGCGACTGAACAAAGTTTAAAGAAACTGCAATCAGTTTTGGTCTCAATTTGGGCGCAACAAATGAGGACCATCGTTGACTAGAGCCACTGGAGGATGTTTTGTGACATACTTCGTCGATGAATGCAGTGGAAGGAGCTTTCCCCACAACACCCACGACCTAAAATACTGGGTAGTGGCCGGCAACTATGAGTGTGAAAGTCAGAATAGTAGAGAATGACGGATGCAATAGATAAAAAACTGCAATTCATCAGACAAAGCGCCATAACAATCTGTCGAACTGATCAACGGTCGAGTTGATATAGGTGGACGGCTGATTTGACGAATACGGGTCGAAAAAAGGACGGAGAATAGTGCTCCGGGGAACCGTCCGCCAATCACTACATTGTTCGGTGCAATAAGTAATGCCATAACTAATAAACCACAAGCCCCTTACTTTGCTCTTCCTCGCTTGTAACGTCTGTTTTCCTACACCCCAACGACCCCACATAGCCCGAGATAAAAACCACATCAAATTAGATCAGCAAGATTAAGAGAATTTCGCCCCGATAAGTAATAAAGAAGTCAACATGTTTGCTTTACAAATACATACTGGCTGAATTTCTGTTGTCATGACAATAGAAGCACCTTCGAAGTGATGGAAGAAATCATAGCCTATTCGACATTGATTTGAGGATAGTTTACGTAAACGGCACGTATTTGGCACCAATGGTTTGAAGCAATCAGCCTAAATTGAAGGGAAACACCACACAGGAGACTGATTCCAAACCTACCTTGCATGACGTTACCCCCTAGCTCCGCAACTTGAATGCCCATCGATCACGATGTTGAGACAGTTGGCTTTTCATAGCTCAATATTGCACTTCAAAACTGGTAGCAACTGTTCGGTTTCAGGAGAAGTGCAAAGGATTATCAAACCACCAGCTTGTAACAGTCGAACGTAGCGAACAAAACAGAGTGAAACAAAGCGAATTACCAAGAGCCGCAGAGTGAATTATTCCCTGGTTTTGACTGTGTGATTACCGACTTCCGAAAGTGCAATGTAACGGGCGCGAAAGAACTGAAAATAGCATTACTAGGATCCTGGATCACGACGATCATAAACAACGAAGAAAAGCTCATGAAGAAACAGAATGAGAAGAAATGAAGAATTTACATATAAATGAAGAATAACGGATGAATATGGAGAAATAAATGAAGAATGTACATCGTCTTGACAGGAGACCTACCGGTCCTCTCTGTTCGATCTCATTAGTTACCAGCAAACGACAAGTGAATTCGAAAGCACAACAATAGAGGGAGTTTCTCCCAACTATTAGGATGCCTATTTGTGTAAGGGGACAGGGGAACGGGTCACCTCAGTTTACATTCCATCGTAACTCTGGCCCACCATGCCTTGGTAATTCTATGGACTGTTTTTGTTCCAGTCGATCTTGTTTCCTCTTGACGCCTTGTGGGTCAGCCAAACCACGAGATTGAAAATCAGCCCGGCGACGTTCAGCTGCTTCAGCGTGAAGTCTGCGACGAGATTCTAAATCATCTCCTTTTGGCCCTTGCTGTGGTCCACAAGCGGGTTCATTTGTTGCTGACCCGGAAAAGCAGCAAAGTAGGCTAGAGCAGCGCTGAAAGTTCATGGTAAGATTTGGTTAAAATAAAATAATGCAAAAGCATTTTTATCAAACTCATTTACCTGTGACAATGGCAGGAAGAAAAAGAATTGCGTAGAAAGCGATTTTATTAGTTCTTTACAGCATATGCATATGGCGACTTTTAACCTGTGTTTATTGCCTCGTCATCAGAACTATCCGATTCCGATGTTTCACTTGTGGCTCCCTCCAGCTTTTCATGCAGGCATTTTTCACATTCGCACCAAAACAGGTAATTAGCGCTCAGATATTTCCTTCTTGAATGCCTACTTCTCGATTGCAAACAATCGTCCAGGTAGGATATCGTAATTTCTTCATTCGAAGCGATCTCCCGTTTCGCAACAATTGTGAGCTGACTAGTTTCCCCAGAAAACTCAACGCTGCAATTAGGAAAGCAACTGTGATTGATCAAACCTGTAACCAACAAACAATAAGGAATACAATGGAACACGGTAACTAATCTGTGGCGAAAAGACTTAAATCAATATACTGACGTCATTAATATTATTGTGAAATGACAGATTTTTGCAATAGTCTCGCAAAGGAGGCTGAAAAGGTACAGCCAAGGAGATAGGACTTGAGCCAACTAACCATAAAAAACAAACAAGTTTGGGACAATCTGTTAACATTCTCCATGCGTAAAATTTATTGACCTTACTTTGGTATTGGTAGAGAGCAACACCTTCGTTGTCCAGGAAACTTCCAACGTGCTCATCCATGGCCGAATAGGCAGCAGCTATGAATTCTTCTAACTGAGTCTTTTCTGATACATTACCAAGAGATTCGACATAATTTTCAGCTTTTCGAACCCAAAGGCTGAAAGCACTGGTAGCGACCCCTTGACCGTTACGTCCAATAAGACAGAGTGCAGATTTAAAATTGTTTATGTCCAGCAAACCATGCAGTCCAGCTTCCCTTAACAGTGATGAACGGTCCAAATGAGGGGATATCTGGAAACAACACGTGTCTGCGACCGTTTCCAAAACCGACACGAAAGCCTGGTGAAGGTTTTGTATTTGAAACGAGAAATCCGGACGAAGAAGATTGTGATGAGGACCAACGGTTGCAACCGCTGTATCAGATACAAAACTTTTCAGCGCATCGATAATCTGTTGAGAGGGCAAGGAGTGGTGCAAATAAGCAGAGAGACAAGAGCCGACAATCCGCACTAATAGCATAACTGTGCTGGTTTCCGGAGGATAGTGCATTTGGCGCCAAGTCTCATCTAATTGAATTAAAGCATCATTAATAACTAAGTGCCGTCCACAGATTGCAGAATGATACAACGATGCGGCAGAGCTTAAACACTCTTGGGAGCAATAGTGCACTCCACATCCATCGCAACGACAAATCGCAAGCACAGATGATAGTGTATCACAGTGAGGATACGGTAGCGTCAATGTATCATTATTGGCAAGTCGCCTTACATTGTTTTCGGCTGACTCCAGAGGGCGCATGCAGTGGTCACAGGAAAGGTAGCCGTATAGGCGGTTCCAGGAGAACTGACAGCACAACAAGGGCCATTCCGTGAAAACAGTTTCACCCATTTTAAATTCGCGTGAAGCAACGATCCCACGCCCGCGGGGAAACCCAAAATCAACTACTTTTGTTGAGTCCATGCGAAGCCTGTTCGCCAGGGTCTGCGATAAGCGATAACAGAAATGGATTATTGAGGCCAATAAATTTACAGAAATTTCTTTCGTAAATAGAATTTTTCTGATGGAGGTGTAATACAACGTGCACCATCAGATTAAACGAACTAACGGTCAAAGAACCAGTTGGAAAAGTAAGCAAAAATCAAATGACTTCTAATCCAACACCGAACTCACCATTGAAAACTATGGCAGGAAGGTATTGCAGTTTTCCAATGGATGTGAACAATCGGCAAAGGGCCCTCATATAATGATCGACTTCTGGGCATATATAATACGACACCTAAAGCACATACACCCACGACAATTAATGCCTGCTTCGCAAAGCTGTTGAGTGAAGTGAGAGAACTTAGTTAGTTGAGATTTTCGGATCGTGTTGCGTTCCACTACAAATAGTGAGACCCAGAGGCTATCCGGCATGCAAATTTCACTACATTCATGGTTGGGGCCATCATTCAAAAATTCGAATGCCGCCAGGTGATCGTATCACCGATGCGACGTTGTTTAGTGCATGGAACATAACAATACGACAAAAAATGTAGGAAAACCAAGAAGGCAGTGACAATCGGTATTCGATCAACGACGGAGAATGAAAACACTGCCGAATGTGGGCTATTGGGGTGCAAGAGGAAACAAAAAGTATCCCGCAGGGCACCAGTGTCGTGGGAGACATTCAGAAGAGTAAAATTCAGTATTGAAAGGAAACGCAAGAACGACACACAAAAGACAAATAATCAACGCAAAAAAATCCATTC
>LUCM01000395.1:108194-126979 GCA_008360955.1 Fasciolopsis buskii | reverse complement strand
ATTTTCTTAGAGATTTCAGTTTCTGGATGGAGATACGGCCATTTGAGACGAATAGTGTTTCTAAGGCACAGCAGATATCAAAGATTGCTTCGGCCCTCTCTGTAAAAAGTTTCACATTGTCATTGAGCAAGAGTTAAAAAGAGAAACAGGCGGATGCGAGTGAAACGGATTTCTAAAGATGAATAAGGCTGCTGTGTGAAAAGTTGCGGAGGTGAATTTGGATTTGATTTGTTTACTTGAAGAGTATATTTTGGGTCTTAACAGAAGCAGACAATGATCACTTGTTGAGATGGGCGCACATAGTTTCAGGGTGGTTGATAATATCTTTATCTAAATTGGAGCTGTCTCTGGTGGGAGAAACGTATAGTTCAATCAAATCAAACACAGTCAGTGGTGATGTAGATGCATTATTGAAATCACCCACAATAATATGCAAAATTTCCTCAAGAAGAGGAACAGCGAATGTCAGAAAAAAGTCGAAAAATGATGTGATATTGTGCTGCGAGATAAAAGGGGCAAATATAGGTTCGTTATGATTGTACTGCTATGACGGGAAAACTTCGGATGGCATTGTGTTACGAGATAGTCGCTTCCGTCTATACAGTACGTATAAATAATTTCGGACTTGTCAGACCAGGAGGTTATGTATGTTGCCACACCGCCTCCAATCTACTTCTTGTCCGAAACTCTGTCCTGCCGATAGAGTCTGAGGCTGTCTGTCGACACGGGTGAATTAGCAATAACGGGGTTCAACGAATATTATTGTTTGCAGATGACAAGTGTGAACATGGATCGGTGATTGAAGAGCGATAGACAGAACCGACGTTTTCGTAAACAGAAATCGGATGTTGGTACTCAAAAATGTTGGAATGGACATCTTAGCTGGAAGGATGCATTCAAGAGCTGCGTCTCAATCAGCATGAGTGCCTCTTTTAGATGGATAAGATCTCTGAGGTGCAGCAATGCGTGATCCCACTCCATGTTCAGAAACAATACGGTTTTTTAACAACAATAATTCCGATTGATTTTAGCGGCGAACGGAGACCAACTAAATATACGACAAGAATACAACGAAATAAGGATGGCAGAATTGTAGCGCAGCCCGTTAAAGGGCGCAGGCTTGGGCTAGTAGTTCGGATCCTGCTCTCTGTTTCTGAATGGCTCCACTCAAAGGAGCATTCGGTCAGTTTCATTCCGTTATTGAACCACGGGATTTGAAGGCTCAAGCCGGTATTACTTTGTCGCCACCCTCGTTGTCTTAGTGTCTTTCTAGGCTGCAGGCTTTGTGCTATTGTGCATCTTGGGCCTGCGCACCTCCTTTTACTATGTAAGCCGCACCGACGGCTAGTTCAGTCTATGTTCCTGAGCCATGGTACCGGATCGAGTCTGTGTAATCGTGCTATTGTGTGACGTCTAGTGCTTCAGTGTTGTGTGCTGATCAGCCCAACTGGGAAACATGACACTTTATTTACCAACTGAAAATGGCACGCATCGCCATTCTTCGTCTGGTTGCCTTGGATATATAGTGCCCTGCGGCACCAAACTAAACCGGAGCACAAACAATACTAGGGTAATTGTTGTACACACTAAATGACAAAGAACGCACAGATGAATCCACCGCGACAACCAAACGTTCGCGACCCAAATAACAAGTATTTTAAAAACTCACGCAACAAGCACCATTTGAGCAATTCCCACATCAAATAGGCAGCAGCATAGGAAAACAAATACTTAAATTTGTGAAATAACATAGTGTAACGAACAAGCTCGTTTTCAGTTATTCGTAATCATGCCAATACATAACATTATATATGATTTACTGCAAATGAGATAGGTTACAGTTCCCGTAGTCAAAATAAGTCCACTGTTGTGCGTGTGTGTGTGAGAGAGAGAGAGAGAGAGACGGATGGTGGTCGAAATTATAGGTTGAAGGATGCGGTTCACACCGATGGCTCAGGTCTGTAAGAAATTCAATATTATTTGCGTGGTAGACGAGAATGTCGATATTACACACACGCTGTGCAAATTCAACAATACCCATCGAAACGTCCAGTTCACTCTTGAAAAGGAGGAAAACGACAAGATACTTAGATGTTTGCCTAAGTCGCCCAGTGGATGGCTCCGCAAGGCTGTCGGTACATAGGAAAGCTACTTGGAACGGACAGTATGTTCATTTCAGCAGTTTTGTGCCCCTTAAAGTAAAACGAAACCTTGTACATTTCATTGAGAAAACCATGGAACAGTCTGAAGAAAGACATAAGAAGGCAACTGTGGAAAAGAAATCCCTGTACATAGGTTTGCCCTTTAAGGGTGACACCCCAGCGGACGTCATCCATCACAGATTGTCCGGAGCTATCGATAAGACGTTCCATCAGATTCTGTGTATACTCATTCACCTGTTCCTGTAGGGCAGCGTACATTGGCCGTACATCCAGACGCCTATCCGAACGGGTTCGTGAACACCACCCGGCTTGGTTAAACACAGGAATGATTAAAACTATCGCCAGAGCTGTGTTCATACTTGGTTGATTCCAACCACATAGTGAATGTGGCTGAAGCGTTCAGAATAATTCACTACNCTCACAACTCTAAGAATGCGTCCGTGTGTATGCGTAATTGATCAATTTGTCACACGATCAGGTTGTAGACCACTTGTCGGATAAGGACAAGTGGGCCAGGGAAGTTTAAGATTCTGGACAAGTTGTTTCTGAGCCCACAAAGGGGATTACACAAACGGATTGATGCGGCTTCGGCGACACTTGTCAGTTCTTGATTGTTCGCTCCTAACTTTGTAGATGGTACGAAAAGCACTTGTCACGTTCACTGAGTGGTTTGACTCGACAAAGTGTGAACACACCGCGCTAGTGTTTGCCTTAATTGTTCCTGTGCTTAACCAAGCCGGGTGGTGTTCACGAACGCAATCAGACAAACGCCTGGTCGTGCGGCCAATATACCTGGTCCCACAGGAGCAGATGGATGAATACACACAGAATGAGGCTGCAGAATCTGGCAGTCTGTCCTTTAGTTGGAAACATGATCGATTTGGATGTGGATACAGTTTTGAACTGTGTGGCAAAGAATGTTCCACTGATTGAACTTGACAGTCTCCGTTGGATAATTTCCGCTTCCGTGTCACTTTTGAAAGGCAAACGAACGTATACGGGTTTCTTTATTGGTCCTATTACTTTTCGTCTCACTTCGTATTTTTCCATAGTTTTATTTATGAATCTTTCGGGGTATCCATTTTGTACGAATACGCTCCGCAGGAAACGAAGTTCATTTTCAATTGTGTCGTCCGTAGATATTCTTGAACCATCTCCAGACCATATTTAATGTTATGTATTGGTATGAACACGAATAACTGAAGACGAGCTTGTTCGCCACGCTGTGTTGTTCTCAAAAATAATTCCGATTGATTTTAGCGGCGAACGGAGACCATAATCCAACCAAATATACGACAAGAATGCAACGAAATAAGGATGACACAGAATTGTAGCGCAGCCAGTCAAAGGCGTGCGAATTTCTTATCCGGCTGTTCGAAATGCACGATTATTGAACTTCTGATGGGTATTTTGATTTTGTCTTTGTAGGCCACTGACGAACAGATAACTGTCTTTTCTTTGCTTCAAGTCAGCGGTCATAAGCATTTTTCTTCGAATATCAACGACCTGCTACTTTTAAGATTGAGTATTACTGTCAACCGGATTATTCTTAATGCGGAAGATATTTGAAGCAGGTTAATTCAGTGTAGGTGGATCAATCTATTCTGAAGTTTGTTAAATGGTCATGTTCTGCTTTGCGTCAAAGTATATTTTACAAGTCGCCTTGTCTGGTATGTTTAAATATGTAAGTAACCTCCTTTCGGAGATTTTTGTATGCTGGTAACAGCAATTCGTTGAACGACATTGCACAGGTAGTATACCCAATTTCAGCTTTTATGGTGTGCAGTGATAGGTGATCGATGTCTTTTAATACCTCGGGAATTTCATGGCAGCTAGAAGTGGTGTTGGCACATCACACGATCAATTTTGAGCCTCAAAATTGCCTTAACCACCCTGTGTTGCCATGACGACTGGCTTTGTCCCAATTGAAGTTTAAGATGCTACGGTTCGTAGTGTTTTATTTTGCGGTTCCGAAACCCGGCCCGACCATGTTCATAATTCTTGGTGGCACGGTCCAGCACCGGTTAGTCAACGGTGAGGTGCATCCTCCCTTGTTAGATTTTGACGGCTTCCCTCTGCTCGGGGTGTTTGCTTCCAACGATCCTCAGACTCGAGCATGCTTCATATTTGCCTACCGAACATTTCCCTTTCACTTATGTTGGACATGCTTTTCAAGAAGCGGACTGAGGCACAAAAAATGGGGATTGTTGGTTGGTTAAACGATTGAGCGGTACAGTTCAGGACAAAAGTCAGCAAGGAGTAGGCCTTGAGGTTTTCCTGTTGATTTCCCTGCTGCAAACAGCAAAAAAGTAGAAACCAGGACGGCAGGCCACGTCAAAGACGTCCGATGAGAACACAAAATTCATACAATCCGCTGTTTATTGATAACATTATCATTAGTTATTTTATGATCGTACTTGATCTCATCTCTTCTGAAATCATTATTGGCACACAGTCACCACGATTGGCGCCACAACTGGCGGTCGTTCCAGCTAAAGTGGGCTGTCGATGCTTCTGTTTTCCCTGTCCATGTTGACCTACTGATTACCGTGTTAGTATGCTGCTGACAAATTTAATTAGTTCGTCGTTTGTTTTCTGGACTCTCGACCTCTTCTCACCGAAAACCGCAGTCTTCAAAAAGCGTAGTGTCTTTTTAAAACATCCTTCGGGGTCTCTCTTATTCAGCAAAATAAATTTGTGAGACACCAGATTGGGTCCTGCCCCGCTGTCACCTGACATATTCTTTATTTTTTTACT
This sequence comes from Fasciolopsis buskii, assembly GCA_008360955.1. NCBI lineage: Eukaryota > Metazoa > Platyhelminthes > Trematoda > Plagiorchiida > Fasciolidae > Fasciolopsis > Fasciolopsis buskii. The sequence continues at coordinate 122,060 of LUCM01000395.1, read as the reverse complement.
TTCACCCAACTATCCGCTACTTCCAGGTAAGGACCCGTGGGCATCGCGAAGCGCTACTGACTGTGCATTGCGATTGGAAGCCGAGTTCGTGCAGACCGCCGGCCAGTTTTGTTTCCAATGGCCGAAAATCGATCTAGGCCTAGGCGCTCCAAATCCTTATGATCCACATTTTCCGCTGACCGCTAAGGTGAAGACGCTTTTCCAAACGGGATCCGGGGCATCGCACTTATCGAGAGAGTTCTGTGTTAGAGCGCCGTAGAACGTGGTCCAATGACTTCAACCGATGGCGTTAGACAAAAGTGAACATCTGTTTACTATCACAGTTGCGCCTTTTCATTTCGTTGTTTGTCCGGAGAGTGTACCACAAGCACCAGTGATCGAAAACTTTCAGCTTGCTGGTATTCTTGGTTTGCAATGGCCAGGTTTCTTATAAACGAGCACCGTGCGAACTGCAGCACGAAAGACGCAGATCTTCTGAAGGCTAACTTCACTGCTGACCCATAACACTGGTCGAAGCCGCAAAAATGCTTCATGTGCGAAGTATATCCTCTTAGTTTATTCTTCCTTCCCTTGCTCATTTGGTAGCGGAACTGATCCTGGGATTTGAATGACGATACATTTTAATGCTTCACCTGGGGGTGGCAAGATCCAGAAGGCTTTCGTTTTCGCCATGTGGATTTTAAGGCAGACTTTCGTTTCATAGAGAACGATTCCATCAATTATTGGCTACATGGCAGTCGGGGCATCACCGAGCTCAATTACGTCGTCCGCCAACTGCAGATCCCAGATATAGATTGGCGGGCTCAGCTGGATGCATGAGTAGACAAGCACTGCATTGCTTATAGCCTTATTTATGGTATAATCAGACAGAACCGACCAAAATAGACGATCCTCTCTCACTCCAGAACGAATAGGTAGTTCTGGGTATTTCTCATCGCGGGACACTGAACGGATAGTAATCCCTTAGACTTCTTATGAACTTGGTAGGCGTGCTATCAGCTTCTATTAGTTCGCAAATGACTGAGTCAAAAGCAGCGTGGAAACTAATGAAGCATGTTATGGTGAGCTGTCGAAACTTGTGTCGGTATTCCAGAACTGGATGCAGTGTGAATATTTTATCGGTCCAACCTCCGCCACGACTAAATCCCTCCTGGTTTGACCCAGTGCGACGATCTCGGAATGCTCAAAAAAATCATTGAGAAGTGGTACACAGAAGATCTTTGCGGCGACATCAACCAGGTTGATACTTCTAGTTCTCACAAACTATTTTATCACCTGAGAAATGGGTAGCAGGTTGGATGTATCACAAACGCATGAAAGTATCTCGCGCTTCCATGTAGAGCGGAATATCTCAGAGCTTACCAATTAATGACACTGAACACGTTTGATAGACTTCTAGCAGAATGCTATCCTCTTCGATGGATTTCTTATTCTTCGCTTGAGTAGGTGCATCCACGATTTCCGTGACGCCTGGCGACTCGCAGTTGACATCGAATAACTCGGGTCGAACTGAATGCGGTGGGTCCGTCGTTTGGTTGGGCGGTCGATTAAGTAGTTGGCCAAGGGCTCCTGCTGATCTCTCGATTTTCTTACACTGTTCTGGGATGAGTTGGCCTATCGTAGCCGAGAATGTGGCCGCACACTGTAGCCTGTGATATTCTAGACTTCTGATCTTGCAAGATTCTTTTGCCTTGACTGACAGTTGAGGAGTAGTTTTAGAGGCCCAATCTTTTAGTTGTATTGGATTCCTCCCTAGTTCCGCGCAAACAGCCTTTATCATCGTCGAAAGCATCTACCGATTTTCCACGGAGACTTCGTCTGTTGGTCTACTGATGCTAGTGCCCGGTTGTATTGCCACCACAGTCGACAGCGCATCACGCTTTTCCGGAATTTCCGGGGCAGCAACGTTTCATCGACTTGGTAGTAATTTTCTTGAGCGCGTAAACAAGTGCCTAGGGTAATTTGACACCATAGAGTCCGAACTTGTCCGTTGATCCACTGTCGTCGAGTCAGAAGACTGTGTCCTCCTTTAGGACCTTGATACATCATGAGCCCGAATCTTCTAGGCGAACTTCTGACTGCACGGTAGTTGTGTTTTGTTCTTATCCTGACTCTGATTGCCCGCCTCCTACGGGGCTCTTGCATTCCAAAATGCTATACAAGTTGATTTTCATCAGAAAAGGATCCAGCTTGCCGACTTATGGCTTCGGTCGCTGCGACCCGAGACGCGCCGCTTCTGGGACATGCCACAGCATGATGAGAGCAATGAGCGTCTTGATTATCCACCGAGAAACTCAGGAATGAGGTACAAGTAGTGTCCCAAGCTTACATCAGCCTTTTCTTAAACGATTCACTTCTAGCCTTTGCACATCCAAATGCAGTCAACAAAGCACTGGGACAGTTCCATATTGGCTGGTAACCGATACCTGGTTCACTCGGTTGCTGCGGCAACCTTGGGGGCTTGGAAATGGGGATGGATCAATGACCTCAGGTGGGAGCTATTTTGGGCAGAATGTTTGCGGGATAGAACTTATTGAATTCTCGAAATTTCCACTCCTTGTCTACGACGCCTTATTCGCTAAACATCATCCCACCTTGCGCAAGTATCACTTTGTGCCACTATTAACGTCACAACGACGCACTCCGGTGTCGGTTACTGTGAAATCTCCCATTGTGCAAAGAAGAAAGAACGATGTATAATGAAAAATGGAATTATCAATAGTGTGTTGAGGAACTATAAGCAAAAGAAAGGTTTCGAATGCGAGAACGCCACTGACCGCGGCACTGAGCCATATTACTTACTGTTTCCAGCCATCGCTTCGGGGCGTCTCATGGACCCCAACCCGGTAGTTTAATTGGACCTACACGAGTCGACTCATTCATTAAAGTTTTCATATCTTTTTCCCATGTCATCGATCGACTACCTCCAACCACATTCCAACCATTACCTGGGTTGCAGAATAGCATAAAACCAGGCAGCCATTCTGTCGGCATACGCAAAACACGTCCCAACCAGCTTAACCTATTCTGATTCAGTGCCTGTTCCAATGACTAGATCCTAGGACCCATTACCTTTCGGCTACTCACAAACCCCTCCCACCATATTGTAACAGTAGTACGAAGACAACGATGTTCAAACACCAAAACTCTTCGTATATCTTCTTATCTCAGTGGCTATTTCGGAGCGATAGAGCAATACCTACCCCCACTGCTGCTGCCTATACTCGACCTTTGATCGATTACCGAATGTCATGCCAACGTCACAGATGCCTCAGATTGGTGAACGCCAATCCGAACTTCCGATATACGACCACCAGGTGAGATATAACTATATAAGGAACTAGATCCACCTCACCCTGTTGTTCCCTTGCAGAACGATGTTCGGCCTCGAGCCAATCCAGTCTTGCAATAGCATTTTGCACTTCGAAGGTACAAAATGCATCTTAAACATACCCACACTATCGTTCAGACGAACTAGAAAATTTTCCAACTTGCCTAGGTCCTTAGTTAGTAACATAACATCGTCCGCAAAGTCGAAGCCAGACATATTCCTGTTTGGGCAAATATCAATGCTACTATTCCCACATGAGGACAGGGCTTTCTCCATGACCATTTCAATGCCAAAGTTTAAAAGAAAAGCTGAAAGAGGGCGTCCTGACGAAAACCATTTCTCGTGGTGAACTCGGGTGAAAGATCGGGGCGAGCACAAATTCGGCTTCGGCTGTTCGCATACGAAGGTTGGGAAAGTGAAATGAATTTCTCTGGTGCACCCTTTGGTGAGAGGTAGCGTTACAGAATTGCACGACTGACTGAGTCAAATGCTCCTTGCAAATCAAGAAAGACAGAAATTGTAGATATACGGAACATATGCCTATGACCTAAGATCTGTCGCAAGGTGGAAATTCGGTCAATACGACCCGACACGGTCAAACACCTGGTTGATTCTCGCGCATGCGCCATTCACGAGTACTAGATGATGGGTGAAGGACGATGGCTGTAAGCCATTTGCAGGTAATGCTTATCAAACAAATTTATCTGTGGTTTTCATATGACGATCTATGACCCTTCTTGTAAATCGGTACAATCACCGATTCACGCTAGTTCTTAAAAATCTTTTCCCTTGCCCAGATTGATCCCAGGAGTTTCGTTGACTATCATGTTAACACTCTGCCCTCATCGTTGAAGGAGTGTTGTCTGTCTATATGTGACTCACCCTTGGTGACGTTCCTTCCCTTCTCCGTAATCTGGAACGTGGCGAGTAACGTGAATCTCTTCCCTGCTTGTGATTGAACTTTCCTGTTTGACTATGTTACTCTTACCGGAACCTCTTGTTATCAAGATATTTGGTATTCGCGCATCCTAACCATTACACGGGTCGGAGATCAGCGCGGCTGCTGTAACTTCACACTGATTAATTTAGTCGATATTCTAAGCGAAATCGCTACATGGGAAATCGATGAATACCGAGAGACCGAACATCCGGTGGAACGTTCGATGAATAAGTGTTAGCCATGGAAGACCAATGCAATCTGTTTGGTTTTGAATAATAAACAGACCTTTTTATGCTTTATTTGGGAACAGGAAGTGGTGATCAGGAGATTGAACCTACTTATGATTTAAGACCAGAGCAAAGCCGGTGTTTTCTCTTTTTTCGTTAGCATACGTACCGTTTTCCATTCCGACTCTCGGACCCAACTCAGCCCGTCTTCCTTCAAAATTCTGAGCTTAGTGTTTTGGATGTGTTATTTCCGGAAGAGAATCAGATTTTTAGTAAGTGTTTCCATAATTGGCATTTTTTATTCCGATCTGGGCGTGCACTATTGGTGGTGTAAAATTCGCTTGTATTTCTTTTCTTTTACTAGTCGACACAAGGAACCTTGATTAAACCAACTATCTTCCGGTTATCGGCTGGACTTTGTGATCAGAGGGTCTCCAATCTCTGGTTGTCTGATAGATCTCAAGGAAAATGCTGTTTTTTGTGCATAGTGCGCCTCAGTTATTGGGAAAATATCCTCTCCCAGCGACATACGGAAAGTTTCACGGTTATTGATGATCATCAAGGTTGCGTACCTGATACGTTCTTGCTCCGTCATCTCTGTTTATGCATTCTTCTGTTGGTTTTCGCACCAGAATCTCATTTGAATCAGCATGGGTGTTCTTGAAGGATGAGTCGACTTATGGTTGTTTATGAACAGTTTTTCCCCATTTAGTCATGGTAGCATTCAGAAATAGGCTCATGGTCCAGATTCTTTGTAAGTAGCGTTGTGTGCTTCTGGGAAAGCTTCGTTCTCTCATCCCTATGCAATTCCGCTCAGCGAGAAAAACGTTTCTGCAAATTTCCGTTGTGGCTCATTAATGAAACGTCATCCTTTTATGCTCCTAATGATTGAAGTTCGATTCTACCAGGAAATATTTGCTTCCAGTTCCAGCTATTCGGTTTTGAATGAATTTGTTTTGTTTCCACAATTTTGTATTAGGGGTTTGTTGTTCTTTGGGATAGTTTTTCTTTTATTTTGTTGCTTGATCGAGCACGTCTGCGACTGATGTGATTTCAACAACGAGTTTTCTATTGCGCCTTTTTTTCTTGTCTTCTTTTCTCCCTGATTTATCATGAAAGTACTCGTGTACGATGATCATGAGTCGGTGTCATGGTCTTCGGGCCATCCCTGCCTCCATTTAATGTAATGGGCCCTAGTGACTATGGATCGTGCCTCTTCTACCACATGCGTGAAATATACCGGAAAAATTCGCGCACCTTCAGTTACCTTCCGCTTTTCAGTTTGTGTTGTAATAGCTGTACACTTATTGGGTCTTGCACTCAGGTTTATTTACCAGTCTTTCTTGCTGCCCACTGTAAATGTGACCTCAAATCCTTCGTAATTTTTAAAATTTTATTTTGCAGTTCTCTCAGGATACGCGGGAAAGTAACGGTTCTAATTCAGACACTGCTGAAAGTTGGGATGGAATGATAGAGGACCAAGAGGATGATTCCTCTTCTGGAGATTTTGACAAAATGGAAGATGACCAAGAGGGTTTCTTGGGACCTTCTGGAGAGATTGTGGATACCGAGGTCCGACTACTGTCGCGATTCGGTGATTTCCAACATCTGCCACCTATACATTATTCGGACAATGGGACCTTATCAGATTTGGACGTCTCCCCGACAGTTTTGCGCTTTCCTTATGCAACGTGGGTTTCATCGTCAAGCCCGACAGACACATGTGATGAAGTAATCACACAGGCACGTTCAGGGTGCTTTATTTCCACAGCCTTCACCGCGGACAGTTCATTTCATTCAATCATCTCAGACTGCGGTCCTATGGACAAAGATTTGCCCACTACTCCATATTCTGATTTGCATTGTTCTCCCGCGGGCATTCAAGATTACAGGTTAGTGCTGTGACAGCGAATGTTTCTACTCGTGCATTTATCCCCGAGAACTATGTAATTTGTGGGAAATCACCAGTTTTGCTGTTGAACTGAACTTTGTCACACTAGCTCCCCATTCCGTGAGTTAACTGAAAGGTTTTTTGTTAGTTGTTAATTCCAGTTTGTGATATTGTCTCAATATCAATCGGTGGTAATAAGTTGAAAAACTTTGGGGTGTTGAATTCCTTCATCCCCAGTATTCACTCTAGCCGATCATACTTACAAGGAGTTTCAAAAATACCTAGTCACCCAAGGGATTCTGGATCGTGTCTGCTCTTCGACATTTGAAATTAACAAACCTGTGCAGCAAGTCACTTATGCACCTTGACGGGTTGTAAGCAACTGGTGATTGTTTATTCATTCCGGAACACAATTGTTTATTGTAATATGTATATTCAAAAGATTTACTAGAAGGCTAGATGGGTGTAAACCATTTTCATCGTCAGGCATCACCTCTGTATTGAAATCAATGGGTTCGGCTGTACCCACAATCATCCGTTGGCTTGTCTACAAAAATAACCAGTTTGGTCACCATATCTTTGACATACTGAACCCTTGGCCATTCCCAGTATTCTAACCATCCTGTGGCACATAGACGTACACGAGGCTAGCGCTTATCTGTGGGGGATTGCAATTGTACTGATCTGTAACATGTAAAAATAAGGGGAAATTCATGAATCGGAACCCAATAAGTGTAACAAACGGTGTGCAGCATTCACACAATCAAAATCAAGATATTCACAGACAGATGGCTGAACCCATGGCATCAGATCATTGTTTGTCGTCTCTGTGGCGAATATCATCTGTTCACGTTGCGAACTAGCTGGAATTGGTTGAGTTAGTAAGCCATCAAACTCAGTTGTTGATGGATCGTATATGGCGAGGGACGTAATCCGTTTGTGGAATCCAACCGCGATTGTGCTGTTGTCACAGTAGAGTACAGTACATGAAAGTTTAACTCCAGGTTGTCTCGTTAGCTCTAATTCCGTTAAAGCTAATGCTAGAAAAGTAAATTCCCACTGAGTCATTCTTCGTCAGAATCTGTGGAAAAAAATCTACACGCATCCACGGATGGTGGTGCACACCCCACAGTATTAGTCTCAGTAGGAATGAGCAACTTAACACCATTGACGTCACTGTCGAAGCCTCGGCAAATCTTTCCACGGATTGCAGATGAGCGCGAAATGTTTCTGTTGTAGTTGTCATATCAGACATTATTTGTGATCTTCGAGTAGCATACCCTGCAGAGTGCAACAGACAGACTAACTGTGTCCAACTTAACCGCATTTCAAGCATTTAGCATGTAGACCGATTGTAAGGCTTGCTGGACGGATTATCGTGTTACTTGAAAATCGAAGTAGAAATAAGTCAGGATGTAGCTTGACTTCCTTTGACCTATCCAGAACTGGAATTTCACAGCATGATAAATATGAAGGTTTATGTTCTAACCCTGACAAATTCCTCCATTCGCGCACAGGAAGCCGTCTTTTAAGCGATACAAAACCCCATATTTCCTGAATGGAGGTCGGTGTGAATTAGAGGAACCGCGAATCTCTGAGTGAAGTAATGCCTACAGACAGATTATACAAATAAAAAGCGATTAATCATCCCCGTCTAATGAGACCCATTCACATTGGGCGGAGTTAAACGCCCAGTTGGTTATCAACGTTAGATTTAAGAAGCCAGTGCGAACGAGCGAAGTGATGTCAGCCGCACTGAATAAACCGGCTAAATAAAATCCAGCGGAATCAAAGCCAACTAGTCAATTAAAATTCGTAGCACGGAAACACGGTGGGTCCAATTAATTAATTAAGTCCGCGCAAATCGTGTTGTGAGTTGGGACAACAATCCTCCGAGAGGTTTTCAAGGGCATACTAACAGAAGAGCATCCTTGCTAAAGTGCACCGCTCTATTTTCCATCCTAATAAGGGGATCAAACAAGATGCCACGAAGAATTGCGGCTCGGTGGAGCTATCTGATAGCAGAATTGGGGAAGAGGAAGAAATAGTTTGGACGTATTGCTTAAATTTAACCGTTCAATTCACTTATCTCCCTTCAGTATCTGTACGCTCAATTAAACAGGACAAAAAGAAGTCCTAGCGAGAACTCCTAAAGCAGGATCCCACTCTCACGATCATTCATCGCAGTCCAGAGGCAACCTCATCCTCTCACTTCAGTCTTCGTGTGTCCCAGGATCCAGCTTCGAGCTCTCGTGGTCAGGCTGGCGTTGGGATCGTTCTGAGCATCTGAGCGGAGTGTGCACTGTCACACTGGAGCTCAGTCGACAGTCATTTGTGTGCAGTTCGGTTGGTGGGCTATGTTCATGTCAAAAACAGTCGAATGAAGTTTCGTTGTTTGTTCGTTTTATCTGTATGCACCACTGATTGTAGCTCTGCCGAGGCGAAAGACGAGTTCTACCGGGAGTTGTCTCGATTATTCCGAAGTGTGTGTTCAACGAATGTCATGGACGTTGTTGGTGATTTCAACGCCCAACTTGGCTACTTATCGGACATAGACCCGCATATCAGAGGCTTATTTTCTGTTGCAGCCGAGCGAACTGACAACGGTGGTCGTATCATCCAACTTTTTTTGACCACATCTAGTGCTCGTGAATGGCGCATGCGCGGGAATCAACCAGGTGTTTGACCGTGTCGGGTCGTATTGACCGAATTTCCACCTTGCGACAGATCTTAGGTCATAGGCATATGTTCCGTATATCTACGATTTCTGTCTTTCTTGATTTGCAAGGGGCGTTCGACTCAGTCAGTCGTGCAATTCTGTAACGCTACCTCTCACCAAAGGGTGCACCAGAGAAATTCATTTCACTTTCCCAACCTTCGTATGCGAACAGCCGAAGCCGAATTTGTGGGAGGGGTTTGTGAGTAGCCGAAAGGTAATGGGTCCTAGGATCCAGTCATTGGAACAGGCACTGAATCAGAATAGGTTAAGCTGGTTGGGACGTGTTTTGCGTATGCCGACAGAATGGCTGCCTGGTTTTATGCTATTCTGCAACCCAGGTAATGGTTGGAATGTGGTTGGAGGTAGTCGATCGATGACATGGGAAAAAGGTATGAAAACTTTAATGAATGAGTCGACTCGTGTAGGTCCAATTAAACTACCGGGTTGGGGTCCATGAGACGCCCCGAAGCGATGGCTGGAAACAGTAAGTAATATGGCTCAGTGCCGCGGTCAGTGGCGTTCTTGCATTCGAAACCTTTCTTTTCCCTAATGTTTCCCAACACCTTAGTTTTGCGCGTATTATCAGTGTTCATCTGATTTTTTTTCTTTTTGATTAATTGGTGCTGCTTAGTAGCAATCAAAAGCAGAGCATGTTGGGGGAATTTGTGTTTGTATAAAGTAAATACAAAAGCAAACATCTGAGTTTCATACGAGCACCGTAGTTCGGTAGGGTTTCTCTCTTACCGTTTCACTGAAAATTCCCCAAATGTTGCCCCTTGTCTCCTACCAATTACACAATAAAAACTTCAGGCAGAGAAGTGGTGGGACTGAGAAACATCGTCCGGATCTGACGACGACTGCTCGCAAAGCACCATGCAGGTTTTCAGTTGGTTGTAACCGGGACATCAAAACCGCTTGTAAATTGCCTAGGGCAAGTTTCTATGCAAGTTATCAAAAAATGATATTAAGAAAGCCTTTAAATTGCTGGACAGAATTTGAGTATCTGAAGTTAATATCTTCGTTGCCCGTTATTGGCTCTGTTATATCAAGCAACAGCTGGGAGTGGTTGGGCCCCTACCAACCCAAAATGTCAGAAGTTCGAATTCCAGATCCGCCGGTCACTTTGGCGGTAAATGGCAACTCGCTATCGCTCGATTTGTTACCACACCTGACCTAATAGCACCTTATGTGGTTCTATGCTATTTCGAGTTTAGGGGTCGTGTTTTTGCGGTTTTCTCTTCCCGCTCAGTGGCCCTTAGTGACTATGGGGCACACCCTGTCCATTGCGCTCCCTATTCCGTTCGGTCCGAACATTTACAAGTTTTTTAATGGGATTGTAATGTGGCGGATGCGCCTCTCCGTTAAATAAAGCTGTAGTCCCTTATCTCTCTGCAAGACATTGGACTTTACCAGAGTATTACTAACAGAATCTCTCAGTCACCAGATCTGCTGTAACCCCCGGGGAGCGTCAGACCTGTGATCTGAAGTAATCATAAAGCGAATGAACTATGGCGCCAGTCAGTCGTTCGCAAACGCTGTGTTCCTCTGTGCTGATTTGCACAATGAATTCCTTAACCAAACGCCCCGAAGTAAGATGCCCACAGGAAAACATGGATTCGGTGGACAGGTCCGAGAGTTGACATGTGACGAAGACCCTATTCGTATTCCTTTTTCCTGTCTCATTTTTTTCTTTTTACATCATGTTTTTTGTCACAAGATCTCTAAGCAGATTTGCCCGTATATATACATGTATACAATTACCTAGATCTCGTACTGACTGATCGGACGTCTGGTCATTACGCGCACAGTATTACCACGCCGAATGAGCAAACAAGTAACGTCAGTGGGGCTAGTTAAGGCAACAAGATTTGGTTGCCCATTATCGTCACTGTCGGTCTCTCACTCCGAATGTTGAGCCTTGCTTAATATTCTGGTACTGCTAGCTTTCATCAGCCACTGGTTGAAATTCGCAAATCTGTCTTTTGTTTTTTAAAGATGCTTTTCGGATCATCATCCTTGATTTGCTGATTGTCTATGATTTTCACATTCACATTCGTTATTTTAAAGATTCCTAGAACTAATTATCATGTATATATACACTCAGCGATTTTTCGAAAATTGGTTCTCTCTCTTGGTAACGGTGGCGAGAAAAATGTAACGCTTGTTAGTGGCCAGCAACCTACAAATCGAGTCAGGAAGGACCTGATACACGCATTCTCTTACTCCACCTTCTCTTGATTGGATGCTCATCAGTCTTTCCTCAATGGTCTCTTTGCGTGCGCGACCTAATGCTAATTAAGGTTCTAAATGTCAGACGCGAACATATCATGTTTGATAGAAGAATATACCATTTTTGCGTCCAGGTGTATATGTTCCTGTGCCCAGAACTTGTTCCTTCTCGCCTCTTCGATGTCAGCGACGTATAATTCACGATAAAGTTTACCAACCATGACAACACGTACGCACGTGTTATTCTTCTGACGTACATTGTCTACATCGTTGTTGTTGCTGTTTTTATTGTGCTAATTTTCTTTTTAAATATGCTTGGCGGTGGATTTCAGTGGATAAGGTATATCTCAGCCCTTTGAGCCTACTGTACTGGAGAAAAGAAACCGACATTCATGCCTGTGGAACTTGGAGTCATGTAGAACTACACAGGGTCCCAGTAAGCTATGCATGGTAACCAACTGGTCCAATATCACAATCAAGTAAAATGCCATCTGTTCAGGGTAGCTTTCTACAGCTACCAGCCTCAGACTGATATGCTTTGGTTTTAGTTACTACTTTTCAATACTGTCTACATGAGGTCGAATTGACTAGACAGAAATGGGAAGGTGAAATCCACGTATGTAGAGGAAAACCGTCGGCAAAATATCGAGCGACCTCATTGGATTATCCCATAAACCAAGGTGTGTGACCGGCCCTCTTTTGTCCAGTGAACTCGCAGACATTTCCCTGTTCTGCCTTTTTATGGAATCCCCACCTTGGCCCATCTCCCAATTGCTGCTTACCTCGAGCCCCAATTAAATGAGTCTGGGTTCATTAATCTGCTGTAACGAGGGGTCTTAGACAACACATCGACTAAGGATTATCCGCGCGTTAAAAATGTTTTTTGGCCTTAATGGTGAATTGTTAGAATCCCGTTGCCACTATTTCCCTGTGGTAAACTAAAATCCACCCTCACTTGACTCATTGCTGTGACTGACCTAGTGGAACCTTACTTAGTTCAGTCACCCCGTACTTTGAGGTCATGAACTCCGCCGATGCTCAGTGATGCAGTGAATCTTTTAGTCTATATAGTGTACCGTTTACTCCGTATTCACTCGAAACGTATGATAGATTATGTAGACTGTAGATTTTATTCGCTAAAATAGTTGTCTGCCTTGCAAGGTTCGCTCAGCAAATGTTGGATTAATTGTATGCACTTTAGAGAGAGTTAGGTCTATAAGTTGGCTCTGCGCTTCTCGTTGGTGTGGATCAGCTGGATGCTTTCTATGTATAATTGTGTACAGCTGCTGGTCTATGTGTTCTAGAGGCACATCCATTTATTCAGGACGCACAGTTCCGATCGGAAAACATTTACGGTGCTCGTTCAATGTTCATTTGTAGTGCTTTCTTTTTCTTTCCATCTTTTGGGTGAGCGGACGTCATGGGAAATAATGAAGCACTACTGTTATAGATGATACACTGTCATAGTGCTGCAAGACTTGTTTCCAGTCTATTTTTGTTTCAAAATTGTGTAAAATTTGTTTAGTTTTTAATTCCAAGCAATATGTAGGTAAATGAATGAAGTATTCCCTAGGGCTACTCATTTTTGCTAGTTATATTTTCACTGTTCTGACTTACAAACAGCGCTTGGCATAAGAATTTCGTGGGGAAAACGCAGACTTTTGTGTGAGAAGTTCAGTTTACTAGTCCACCTCGTGATGTCAAATTTGGGGCAAATTACCACCTCACTCCTCTGGTATCCTGATTTGGTTTGAAGCAATCGGCATTGATTTGCTACTTCGATTCACACATTTTTCAAGCTGTCTTGATATGTAGGCTCTGCCGTACCGATCATTGGATAGTTGAGCTCATGCAATCAATTGACTTTGTACAACGTCAAATAAAAATGAAGGTCACGTGTTCTGCATTAGACACGCGTGCGTGCATCCTATCATGAACTTTATCATTGTGCTGCATGTTATTACTTCCTAAACCAAGAACCGGTTATACTGAGGTGAGGTTTACTTTTGAGCTTAACTGCAAGTAGCCCGTGGCACTTTTTCGTTTGTCTAAATTTCCAGCTACCCGATCCGATTGTCTTACAGTATTCTTTGTTAACGTGTATTGCTTGCATATTTAAATTTTCACCACTGTCTCACTGTTTTTAGGGGTTTGAGTTATGACTTACTATATTGCGATTCTTCAAGTTTTAATGCCAGCGCAAATAAAAGCACAATAGATTGTGTGTGAAGAATCCTATTTCCCCTTGCGATTTTCAAGTTGCCAGCCCTAGACAGGCATTTGATGTTCACGTTGGCCATGATTTATAATTGCGTACGATTTTTTGAACTGTCATTAGGTGCGCCGAGAACCCGATTGCAATTTTCGCTTCTAAAAGCCCAAGTACTTGGGCTTTTCTTTTTAGAAACGATGTTATTTCGCACCAACAACAACTGATGTAACGTAACGGGTTATGTGTTATCATTTAAGATTAAAACATTTAGGCAAATGGCTGTTTTTTTATTTCGAAAACTTTTATATATATATATA
>LUCM01000395.1:30599-106983 GCA_008360955.1 Fasciolopsis buskii | reverse complement strand
TGGGGCATTCTGCTCTCGTTCCTAAGGTTGGCTCAGACCAACTGACAAAGAATTATCAACGAATCACACTTGTGATTCTTCTGTGGACTCTTCCACGAACAGCTTCCATGCACACTCCTGTTGCTACAGACTCGATTCTGGTGAAAAATATCAATCAATTCGGAGTGTACAAGTATGTGGATGTTTGGACAAGATAGCATCGGGTACGCATAGCTGACGAGCGACAATAACCGCGAAACCGGTCGTGTGCTCCCGGGCAAATTTTGTTTACGCATCCAGATACTACTTCCTGCTTCTATATATAAATATATATGTATGTATATATCACTTATCAACAACAGTGCCTTCTTTGTTCTTGAACATTTTTTCCATTTATTTCGGCATGGAATCAACCAGTTTCGTTGTGAATTCACTTCCGATTTTGTGCTCCATCGTATATTGCACCTTAGAATTCAATGACTGATGATGGGGTAGCCCGTTAAATTCTTTTTCCAAAACGGAAAATAAATTCTCAGTAACGTTCAGATGTGGACTATTGGCGGAGGGAGTACAGCTGAATAAATTAAACTGTGGAGCTTTGGAGTCTTTTACCAGTCATGAGGGAAATAGTATTGAGTCCAATACACTTGAGTTACTGTATTTATTAACCTCTCGTGAAATATGACATTGGGAATTGTCCTGGACGGTTATTACTTTCCAAGAAGTGATTCGTTCGTCGAATTCCAGGAACATGTTCATCACCACAGAGACAAATTTTTGTTCATCGAACCCTCGTCCTCCTTCACAAAAGGGTGTAGGAATAATTGGGTAAATCGTCGTGGTTCATTGCACACAAGGATTTTCGACACTTTTTAGTGATATCAATTCAATTGTCCTCATGTTTCGTGATGTTGGGCTTCAGATCGTCGCATGCCGTTCTCGTTATGGTGTTCCTGCAGATTATTCGTTAACTTGTGCTTCTGTTTGCGTTAAAACAATCAGTAAGTTTTTCCACAGAAAATCTAATTTCTGAGCCCTCAGAATTCCAGCCCCGTCGTCTGCTGTGTGGTAACGAGAAACTTTGCGTCCGTTTGTGCTGGGGTTCGTTATCACGAAAGCAATACAAAAATTTAATGAGCAGTACTCAGATCACCTTGGTTTTGAGGTCCTCTTCCATGTAAATTAGCATATGTTTATTTCCGTTCACTTATCACTTTCAATGAATGTTGCATGTTATTTAACGATGCATCTTTAAGTTGCTAGAGAATTTCGTCACACTTCAGTGAAGATGTACATTAAACGGTGGGACAATGACAGGAGGAGTTCTGCGGAACAAATGAGCTCGTTGGTGAATATGATCACAACCTACCGTGAGTCGTAAGGTCTTTCGTACTTTCAATCAGGTTCTCATTCTTCATGATCAGGCTCATTTACTATGACAACCAAGGTCCCACATTTTCGAGTGCTGACAATGATTCCCGAAAGCACACGACCAACTTGCGGCTATTGCCGCCCACTTAGCATTCATCTTCATACTTGGGCACTCCGGTTGTCACATGCTATCAGGATCTTGTCTGTATAGGTTAGGAGTGCCTAACACATGGAACAAACAGCGATCACAAAATGGATTCCTGGTCCATTCCTACTCTTGTCACACGAGAAGGACTGTGGTGGGAATATATGCTTAGGTATGTATACATGTTTTTTGAGACTGTCAATAGTGGGCAACTAATACTTCACTTCTTGATGTGTCTTCAGGTTGTCCGTTTCTCAACCACTCAGCACCGATCTTACTGGGTAGTATCCGTTGACTCCAACATTTTGACTGAAAGTACAGCGTCATAGACCAAATTTCCCGCTCCCTAACTTGGGTGATCGTCCTGGTGCTGTTGATCTCGGCCTCACCAAACCCAAGTTGATTTACGTGTTTTAATACTTCAGACAGCTAGTGTGTCGTTGTCGCCTACGTATCCCTGTTGGTTTTTGAGTGATACATATCGTGCCTGACTGATCGCTTAGATCTAGGTGGTCTTTTCGTTTAACTGCAGCTACCCACAATGTACTTACTAGTTTCTGTATCGTTTTGCCAACCATCAGTTTCGGTGCGCTGTCTCTTGTGTACACTTGTCTGACCAAATTTTTGTGGCGTCTTTGAGCTTTTTGCCTTACCTCGATTAAGTGGACTTCAATTCTCGAGTGTCTACTTATAATAAACAATATCTGTTTATAGTCATGGTAAAGGTGCGCGACCCTGTTTACGGCTTAATCGTTAAACAGCATCAGAGCACAAGGGGGCTGCCTGTTGTTGTAGGTTATTGTATTTATCATCAAAATCGACCAAATCTTGGAAAAAATGGAAACTTCTGGACGACCTTACTAATGGCCACAAGCGTAAAAGCCAGAATGGGTGTTACTGACGCAGCAACTTCGTTTTTGTTGCATGTTTGATTCATGAGCAAGATGGAAGAGGCATGTTCCACAGTCGCTATGGCCTACTACGCGAGAGGAGGGGGAAGAAACGAGTAATTTTGACCTTAAAACTTGAAGTGGCGTGGAACCACATAAGGTCTCGCTAGCTCAGGTGTGGTAACGAACCGGACAACAGCAAATTGCAATCTAGCGCAGCAGTAGAACGGCGATGGTCAACCGGTTGGGGTAGTGGCATTCGCACTTGAAGTTCGGGGGTTGGAATTCTCCCAACGCCGGTCAGCTTCCTCTCTTAGCCTGGGATCGGTCTGCATTTTTGTTCCATTAATAAAGAAACTAGAAAAAGAATTAATATGAAAATCACCTGAAAGTATTTTCGTAGAATTATGTTGTCCTTTTGTCTTTTTTTTGACTGATTACCTATTGCTTTAACCCACTGATTATTAATCGGTTTTCAAACCTTATTTCTCATCCCTTATTGATTTCAGTTGTGTGATGCTAACTGTATAATTTTTGTTTTCGCACCGTTCATCAGTGATAATCGCTTCTCGATGCCTGAGGAACAAAATTCGCCTGGATCGTTGAATAATCCGAAGAATCTGATTTCTCTTATTACCCAACGAGATTTGTCCAACGAAGTTCATGCTACTGAAGTCATTGGCCTCGGAGATGAAACGGAGAGGATCGAGGATATGAATGGAACAGTCACAGACCCACTGACTACCGAGTACCTCGCGGCTAGTTTAGATCTTAAAGAACGTCGTGGAGCTCGTCGCCTACGACGGGAGCGCACTCTCAAGTCTATCAAAGCCATTCGGGAGAGAATGCTATCCGAAAACCTTGAGCGAAAAAGGCTTCTTCCCGTTTCACTATCCTATTATATGCGTCGTTTTTTTACCGAAAGTGGATACGTTCAAAGCCCACTCGGGGCTTTCGTGGGTGCTTCTTTGATTTTGGCTTTAACGGTCAGTGTGACCTTAGCGACTTACTCATACTGGGTTCGCCGATGATTTTCAGTTAACTTAATTATCATTCGGTGCCGTAACTCCGCGTTGCAGAATGCGTTGTTCCCTTCGTTGGCCAATTTTCGAAATGAACCCTGGATATCATTCTTTTGGACGTCTCATGCGCATCGTTTACGTCGTCCTGCCGCAAAATCTTACTATTTTCTCCCTTATTCTGCTGGCCCGAGAAGAGGCATTAACTTCCAGGAAGTCCTCACTCGCTTTCTGCATTTTTCCCATCCTACCTTATTATGAACTCCACCCACTTTCGACGATTATATTGTTTTTAATCTAGTTACGAGGACTTAGCTGTGAGTGTACAATGAACATTATAAATTGTACAAATTTCTCTCACCCCTTCAACTTGCTATCCATGGATTGACACTGTTCTGTGATAAAGCATCCGTACCTCATAGCCTGCGCATGCACAGTTTGCTCATTGTGAACGAATAAGCGGTTTTCCTATCACTCCCGGACGATGACAATTTCTTCTTAATCTTAATTCTTGATAAAAGATTAGAGTAAATAATCTCATCGTTGTACATACGACAGTTCGCCTTGTAGTCTATTTTGGAAGAATGCTCACGTAATCCCGAGGAGAAAAATTACTTCAATCCTGGTTTTGATCGGAACATTGATACTTCCTTTCAAAAGTAAACACCCGAGAGTGCGAACAAAATTTCTGTCGCAATAGTGCTCGCTGTGTGGACGAAATGATTTATCCGAGAATTTAGCTACCCAATGTAGAAAGCCGCGGAAATCACCTACTGCCGACAATACTTTGGGTGGTGGTGTTCAAGTGGATTATGTATCTGTCACTCCAAAACAGTCGGAATTTCAAATCTGGGATCCGCCGGTCACTTCGATGAAGACAACATTCCGCTGTCTCTCTTTACTGAAACTATGTGGTCGTGTACCACTCCGTACTTCCGGGTCATAGTTGCCAGTTCCCCGTGAGGTGGGTCCTAGTGGCTACGGGATGTTCCTCCCACTACTTTCATGCATCAAGGATGTCATGAAAAATATGAAGATGACTAGGTACCGTTGTCGGGATCTTGTTTGACAGTTTTCCCCAACTAGTCTACTTACACTGATTACGACTCAAGTATAAATATCATTCTCTATAATCCGCACCAATTGAAAGCCACTTGGAGCTTGCTGTCAGCCTATTGATGAGAAAATTGTCATTATAATCTGCAGAACGTAAAAGATATCGGCTGCATTTTGCTCTCTTATGTTCTGCGATGACTTGGAACTGTGACTTGGTGCGACGGATTTGCAATGAGTTCAGTATGAAACAAGAAGGGATATTCTGAGGCGGACTGCGAAGAGTTAAGTCAGAATGCGGTCTTCGGCGTCAACTGCCTTGTTCTGCCAATCCGGAAAAGCCCATTCTTCGAAGTCCACGATTTGTCAATATTGGAAATTGAATGGTCCTTCAGGCATTAAGTTCCGGTATAAGGGAAATTCGGATGCTCTACTAACTGCGTGATTTTTGCACGACCATAAAATATAGCGGACAAATTCAGCAGCAGTTTATCAGAAACACGTGATGCATCCTAATTTATGCTACGTTATTGCGCCGTTATGACGTCCTACAACACATGACAATAGGGGTCAGTATTTCGTTCAGCACTTCAGTGCTGTCTTAAGAGCACTGATTCTCCACAACGGTATAGTTCTGTTCTATGGGGTTTGTTTTATTGTGCCATTCTACAAGAAAGAAGTGAGTTTATCGTGTTAGGTACGTCACAGGGCGTTGATTTAGATAACAAGTCTCAATGTTTTTATAAGTATATCCCCTCCTTCATTCATCACCCAACAGCAGCATGATATTTCTTATAGGAAATGGCGATCCATTACGGATTCCTGTGACAGGAGTTTATTGGTAACCGCTAAACTCGAAAATTGAACTGCAGCGCTAACACAAGTTTGTGCCTGGGAGAAATAGTGATTGTTAGTCGTTGATAGTTCGTTTTTGTCCCCAGTGCTTGGCTAACTTCAACATTTTCCAGTCTATACTGGAAATTTACTAAGCGATTAATCGGAGTTTCGGTCTCAAGAGTTAGTTGATTTGTGATGGAAACCATAGCGTCTTTGCACAATGCGTAAAGTCAAGACAGAAAACCCAAGCTCGTCAAAGTGACTCACCAGATCTTATCGTGACCTCGAACCGATCCACTCAGCGCTGGCTAACTACCCTGGGATCTGCACGGGCTTTAGATCGCTTTGTGACCAACCGGTGTTGAGCACATTGACTCGAGGCCATGACAACATCTGGGGGCGTTATCTGATGTGAACCGTTATTGCTCTCAAATAGCTCGCTACAGAGACGGGGTTTACGACTCACATGACCCCTTCCAGGACGACGTGGCAACCGGACTTATGAATATACCTGTATGAGTTATGAGCTCAGATGAAATATAAAGTAAATCTCGTTTGGCTAGCACTATTACCTTGGCTGGTTGCTCACTCATCCACTCAAATGAACGAAACGGCAGTTGAACTGAATTGAGTGCATTAGCACCACTAGTGTGTATATTCATCTAACATCTGTGATGCTTTTCTGTTGAAAACGAAGCTGGGCTTTGTGAGTGGAGGAGAATTTGCTTCCAGAAGCCAACTTATCATGGCGGGATCGAACCGGCGGCCCGCCAGTTTCCGAACCGACGTCCTGACAGTTGACTTGTACGACCATCCAACAAATTACGCAATTAATTGCCTAATGTCACCCAATTATTCCAACAACACGTAGCCACTACCCCGGTTGGCAGCGCCAGAATTTCGCGCACAATGCTTGCGGATTTTCGATTGCCAGCAGTTCATCTCGCTCACAAGATATGGGAGAATTGTTAGTCGCCAATAACTAATCGTTACCCGTAAATTATTGTTCAGTGCTCAGATATCAGCTGAATGTCCGTTTCACAGCTAAGAGTATTGATAATTTTTTTTGCTCTGGAGCCCGAGTTTTCAACTTCGCATTGTGTGTTTATGAAAAATATTCCCCACCGTAGGTGATATATCGTTCGGATTGGGGTAGACTGCCAGCGGTGAGTCGTGAGACTGGGAATAATTTTAATCCCATGAGAAATTCCCTTCAGTTAGAATGAAGGATACATTCATTCATTTTTAAGTCCTTAGTCCTATGGACTAAACACGTACTGAAACAGTCCGCTTGACATTCGACGATCGGTTACCTACAGGGAAATTGAACGGTTGTTTGCCAGTGTTGTTCGCTTCTGTGAGCATCACCAATCCATTAATGTCAAAAAATTCGGTTATACAGGCTTGTATTACTTAAGTGCGTATCACAACTCCATCCTGGATCATTGGGGAGGAGAGTTACAAAAACCTTTCAGAGCTCTATTATAGGATACATAGTCAATGTGGAATATTACGCAAAATTGTCTGCGATGCTCCTACTGCTCTCATTTCGTAATTAACATGCGAATTGCAATTTTGTGTACGTCTGAGGTAGCTGCCACACAGGTACTCAAATTAGACCCATGACAAACAGAAGTATGCGATTCACAGTCGTTCGTTCCGAATCTGTATTCCAATTCGGACATGGAGGCTGTACACTGTTGATGACGATGATTTGTACAGTGCCTCCTTGGTCTCTTAATCGTGAATTGTGCGTTGATGCCTCATGGTGAATAATTTTGTAAGCCACACGATCTACTACCAAATACTTCAACATAATTGTAAGCTGATGGGCAGCTTAGTTCCTAACAGTCCCTAGTCTCTAATCAAGCCCTCCCATCGCGCCGATTAATATAAGCATACAGCCATTGAGTATTTATGCGCCTCAAATTCTAAGGCATAGCCCATGATGTAATAAATTACCTTAGAAAATCCAGGTATCATCATCTCGAGCAGCGATAACGGTGACACGGTTACAGTACTCGGTGTTTTCAAGTACCATTTACCAGTCAACAGTGATAACATCCAACATCCAAACTATTATTGACAAAACAGAATGAACCGATTTACAACCTGATTAGATCTGCTAATATCCGTGTACGAACCTGACGGAAATTGTTATCTTTAAAACCCCAGGGTAAATCAGAATTATTCACACATCACATTACACCCTACTGGTCATATATCTAAACTGTCCGTGTGTGATCCACTTCCTATGTACCAATCTTGCAAGACGCGGAGTGAAATTCCATCGGAGTTTCGCGTGCAGGTCTTTCGGGATAGATGGAAAGTGTGTTCGAAAAGCCTGGATAGTCGAAAAATTTGTGTGTTTGTCTGTACACAGATCGAACGACTCGCCAGACGAATTTCAGCTAGCCCGTGTACGATATAAACAACGGATCATCCAGTCATCCACGGTGAACGATGTCAGGTTTGGTCATTTTAATCCTCCTATGTGCTCTTGATCTTATTCCAACAAAGGTAGGTTCGCGAACCATTGACATTAAACTATTTCCCTTTTTATTAGTTGACTGATCCTGGATTTTTGAGGATTATTTGGTCTCAGTCACTATTTGTAATTCGGTACGAAGCATTACCGTTGTTTTGAACAGATGTCTTTTTATTAAACACTTAAAATCTCAATCCTAGTTAATGTTCTTTAGTGCATAGCTGACTTTTTTATCGTTACACGATCTGGCGAGTTGCTCATGCGGATGTATTTTTGTCGGTTCGGATCCAGATTAGAGCAAGAGTATATCAGGGGAGAAGAAGACCATGGGGTGCCACTATTTTTGCAGTCTTTCACCGTCCGATGAATAACATTGTTTAGACACACCCCTTGCCTTATTCATTTGAAAGCTACACGTGCAGTCAACTACCCCAGCTTACTCAAAGTTCGTTCAACAATGGCGAAATGATGCGAACTCTGTAGTGGCATAGGATCAGCCAACCTGATAAGCTTCGTGTATCAAGTGGGAATCATATTGGTTAACTTTGCTTACCTGATGGGGCTGAACTTCATCTACCCCCAAAAAGCGCCTACGGCTGACACGGCATGATCTTGTCAGGTCACTTTGAGGTTTTGTAGGAACTAGAAAGTTTAGCTTTTGATGTTTTAATGTCCAAATTAGTATGGTTTTCACTGTTTGATCAAATGCCTTGAACTGGATTCCTTTTTAGTTTGTTGGCTTTATGGACTCAATGCTACATTTCTTCGTCAATTTTTGAAGGTTTTCTACCTTACTTTCGTATCCAGAAGGTATCAATCAAAATGCGGTGACATTCTACGAGTATCTCAAACTCAGTTTCCAGGCTGTTTACCAACTTAACACTAGTCAAGAACTGTCGCAGATATCAAACGCTGCACATTTTTGTAATTCCATGGATCTTTCGATGTAAATGAATTATTTTCGGACATTTTCGGTTAATTTCGGTCCTGAAACGTTTGTTTGATTGTATTTGTTGTGTTGAACATATGTTTGCGCAATTTCGCGCCCGTCGCACTTTCGAATTGTGCATACCCATCGGCCGCTTTTGCTATGATTTGGTGTCACGTGTATCCCCTGCCAGTTAGTGGCAAAGAACCGTTGTTCAGAGGCTGCTGATACAATCCGCTTCTGGATTTGTTGGTTTTCAATGGTCGAATTTCGAGTGGTCAAGTCAAGTAAATGCTCTATGCACCCCGAAGAGAGGATATTCAGTCACTGCTTGAGTGAGTCAATCGGTTGATACTTTGAACCATGCTGGCGGTCCGGTGCCGATTGGGCTTCTGACACGGCCTCGTTTATTTGCATGAATATAGAGCAATAAACGGAGTTGGTTTATATGCACTAAAACGGATAAATTTCTTATCATGGTGCAGTCTGACCAGGCGTTAAAAGTGACAAAAATACATCGTTATGTCATCTTTTGTCAGGAGACACCACTTATTCATGCGAATTTAGATCAATTCTTTTTTATTACTGCAGGGTTGTTGGAGACAAGCGTCCAAAACGGGAGCCACATCCATCTACGAATTTAACGTGACGGATATCGATGGAAATATGGTACTACTGAGTCGCTATCGGTAAGAATACATGCGTATTTTCCGTCGCTGATGTTATTTTATGACTTGGTTTGGGTTACATGCTACGCCATTATCACGATCCAGTGTAAATCAGAACAATAGAAAGGGAGAGGTCAAAAGATGACACTTGCCGAACTGCAATTTAATTGCAACCTGTTATTCATGGTATGCGAATGATCATAGGCAATTGAGCTGTCGTAATTAATTAGATATTATGCACACAGTGAATGATCGCTTCAACATGGGCCGACTTATTGGTGAAACGAAATCACCAACATTGATTACTGGAGTCACGAACTCCCAAAGTAAGAAACTCGAAATGAATCAAGGAAGGCAATTTACCATACACGGACAGCAGGACGTGATCAGAAACAACCAATTTATCCGTGTCATACACGTTCATTCACTCATAAACAGGACAAAGATAGTAGAAGGACTAACCGGAATTTGTATGCTAAAACGGGGCTTAAATGCTTATCCTTCTGTCGGTGAATGTAGCGGGACATTCATTTAGTTATGAGAAGATCAGGTGATCTGATGATAGTTGAGTATGTGTAACACAAAATAAGACATTTGATCGATAGCACAGAAGCATGTGAATTGACCGTATGAAAACGGACAGAAGACGTGAAATTCAGAGTAGTTAGACACACCTCCGAGCTAATCTATTGTGATGAGCTTATTAAACTGGGGATGAACCCGATAACAGTGTCAAACTTCCTACTGAAACGACGAAACCCCAAATTTATTTACCAACTAATATCAACGACCCGCTTAGTTGCATTCAACCGTTTTTGTCGGCAACTCATCTTAGTTAACTGTCTCATCTTGGCCCTATGCTTGTAAGTGAGCGCATTTAAAATGACATATCCCATATGCGCTAAATTCCCGGTGCACCATCGAATTCTTCGATCCTGAAAAGTAGAAGATAAATATATAGTGTTCAAGTGAGTGATAGACAGTTGCTGTCTACCACTGCCGGCGACGGGAAAGCTGAAAGGCTGCGGGTTGTTCAATTCTTCTTGCAGTTCATCAGTATCGGCTGTATAAACTGTGTGAATGAATTGAAGGGTGAAAAGCAGCGAGTTATTCCTGTTGGAAAGGAGAAACGGAAGCGGATAAATTTGGCATGTTTTTGTGAATGGCTACTCATCTGTCACTGTTTTGTGCCTCCATGACTAAGATGGAATAATTGAATTGGTAGTCAGACCATGATTTATTATCCAGCTGGGCGAGGAATGCTGACGGCATGGCCGGCATGGATGATAGGCTACCCACGGAATGCTTGTGATCTACATTCGTGCGCGTCTGAAATGTCTGCGCGCAAGACACTTTTAAATCCTACTCAGTCTTTGCAACTTTATCTATTAAAATGACATTATCATGCTGCAAGACGTTCCACTTCCTTTTGTAAACCGCTCTTAGTCAATATCTACTGAAAATTTAGTGTCCTGCTTTTGGAAGTTATCGTGATTAGTCCAGGGCTTGCCTCATAGTGTTTACAGTGACATTTTATAGGTTACCACATTATCTTCCTATTTTTTATTACCTGTGTTATAATGATGTGATGAATACGATCTTCTCAATCAAAATGCAGACGTCTGTATGTTTAAGACTAGAGGCAGTGAGCCAGTGTTCATGCCACCCCTGGTATTCGCGTTGCTGGGGTGCTTACTGCCAGTGATGTCTACCAGAAGTGATTTAACTGTGCGGTGATTCTGTGGTTTAAAATTGGGTAATTGATATTTCGTGCTCCACAATGAACTACCTACCAATGACCATTTTTAAGGAATTGCATTATGCTCAGCTTAGCTTTTCTTGTCCTATTGAAAATAATTTCTAGGTTGAACTGATATAAAAATTTTCAAACTAGACTAAGTGTTTGGGCTACCGATGATTTTGATGCACATTTCGCTTTTCAGAAATAAAGTGTGCGTCATTGTGAACGTGGCCAGTGAATGAGGTTTGACGACAATCAACTACAAACAGCTGCAGGCGCTTTATGAACAGTACAAAGGACGCGGCTTCCGAGTTTTGGCTTTCCCCTCAAATCAGTTTTTCAACCACGAGCCAGGGACTAACGAGGAGATTAAAAAGTTTGTCAAGCGTTACAACGTAACATTTGACATGTTTGCCAAAGTGAATGTAAAAGGCCCAGATGCGATTCCCTTGTACCAGTATTTGACTGACGATAAGCATAGCGCTATGATATCAGGGTAAGTTAAATTTGCTTAATATATATATATATATATATATATATATATATATATATACAAATATATATTTGTGTTGAACAACATTTTTATCTATCTGTGTTAGCTGACGCTAAATTTACTTGTGCGCAGTATTTGAGGATCACTCCCCAGTTTTATGGTATCCTTCTTTATCCCTAAAAACTTCGGATTTCTTTTCATTTCCACAGGGGACAAGGTGAACGGTTAAATTTTGACTTGAAACACTAAGTCAAATGATTAATTTTTGAGTTTCCCAGCCAATTGTGTAAGTTACTGTAACCATATAGATTTGCAGAAATGCATACGGTTGAACCAAACTTATAGCGCTACAGCCTCATTCCGGTAAAATTTCCACATTGGATGATGTCGAGCTTTTCGGTATGTTTAGCATCATCCAATGTTAAATAAGTTTTCCTTTCCTTTAAAAAACGAGAAAAAACGCGGAATGTTGTGATAAATTATCGCGTTTAAATGCAGTTCATTGTCTTGCGCCTATTTTCTGCACAGCTGCTTCCCGTTCTATTACTCCGGAAGCCTTGATATCAGTCCGGCGTAGTTCTATACGGTGGTGCTTTGTATTTATGGAATTAAAGTTCCTGATTTGAATCATCGGTCGCACTGTCCTTTAAAGCCATACTAACTCTGTGAGACGTGTTCAGAGCTTGAGAATCACCGATCCACTTGTTATAGTCCATACGAGCCCTTACCGCCTTTTCTAAGGGTTGGAATGGATGGAGCTTATATTTCCACTTCAGGATGGAAGGTTAAAAGGGATGACCACAGCGCTAGTTCTCGTCTTTGATAAAACTCCAAAAACTAGTAACCAATTAATTAACCGGTTAATAACTGTTAACAGTTGGCTCAGGATTTCCACGTTGGATGGTCCTATATGCGCACATTTTACGAGTCCAATGAACGTGAGACGCTAGTAAACGTGATAGTTCCGAAGAAGCTGCACATCCTAGCTTGATTCCATGGGTATGTTTTTACCATTCTCACTATTACCGGGAATGTTGACCGGAATGCATTGTACTGTAATCATGTTTTACTTTCATGGCTAGTTGCAAGTCACATTCGCTCTTATCCGACGTTCGGTCAATCGGCACACAAACAGGCGACATGGTGACGGGCACGTGCAATGACTAGTGACTCATCTTTTAAGCTTTACCGACAAACAATATAGAGCTTAATATAATGAAAATGATTATTCAGTCTACAAAAGCAGGTTTCTTACTTTAGTCAGTGAAGCAGATTAGAGATAAAGTTGCGAATTTTCTGGTTTTGTATCGACAGTAGTGATTGACACGTTTTCTCCTGTATTCCGATAATGACAACAACAAAGGTGCTTAGAAGAATCCAATTAAAGGAAGCCGTCAAAAATCAGTTTCTTGATTGTGGCACGGTGTACGTTTAAACGCTGTTATATCCAATCACAAATTAAGGCCCTGAAATTCTGACGGTGACGTGTGCTCAGTCACTTTTTATTTCAGCATCAAAAGCGCAGTCAATCGATGGACGCCGGTGATTCTCATCGCTTGTTACCGAAAGCGCTCTGAAAAAATAGCGCATCACGGTTTGACTACTTCTAAATGTAATAGTACAACAGTTATACATCTAAATGTTTCGCGTCGGTGGTTTTATGCTTTGGCTTATGTAGACGTATGCTGAGGTTAGAGCTTTCGGGATTTTTGCTTCTTCTCATCAAGAGTTTTGTGTCCAGTGCAGATGACAAACGGAAGTGGAAGTCGATGTTTTCTTATTTACCGTGACACCCCCTCTTTCCTTGTCTCCGACAGAGCCGTTGCATTCAATTATGTGAAATTTTTGATCGATCGTAACGGACAACCATATGAACGCTTCTCATTCATCACGCCGCCCGAGGTAGGTTTAGTTCCCATCAGGTAAAGTGTAAAATCAGCAACTTTTCTTCGATAAAATAATCCTCTTTTTGTGGAAAATTAGAGAAGTTCAAACTTTTACACAAAAATGCGCATGCAATAGACAATTTGTCCTGAACGAGGGATCATCCGCTCTTGGCAGTTCATCAGATAGCCACCAAAGTAGTCCCAGATTCTATCTCTTGATGCTTCGTCTTGGACCAAATATAAATCTTTTGAAATACTTGTAAAAAACTCGAGTTCTACTCCGATTTTCCGGAATTTTTGTCATGCACCATGTCAAAGACAAGTAAACTAGTCGTATTACTTTTTCATTAATTATAGTTATCCATTGATCACCGTTTGGGTATGATGTGTTTTAATTCGTCAGCCGTTGCCGGTTTGACGATATCTGATTGGTTTTACGATTCAAGTTTGAAATATTTTTGCCGCACCTGGATTTAAGCGTCCGCAAGAATGCAATGCATGGGTTCGTGCTGCTTATCTCTTATCAGGCGAACTATAAAGCTACACCGAAGGGTTTCAGGATATTTCATTTACAGATCATTGACTTTCTGATTAAACCATTTAAGCAACTGGCGTCCAGAAGAGCGACCGTTTTCCAAGCAGAAAGCAAATGCTCACCAGTTTGAATTCTCAGACGTGTTTGGCTATTCACTTTTTGTCCCCAAACTAAGGCGAAGGGCTGATTCTGACTTTGCCCTTGGACTTGCACTCAGTAATACTTGCAACATTTACCTGACGCTGGATAGATTTTCCTATCTGAGCTAATTCACAAGCACTTTCACTCAAAATCAATTTCATCATAGGACGCATTAAATTTTTCACTCTCTTTAAATAACAGTTAAAAATAAGCGGCAAAGCGATTTCGCTCGGTTCAGATTGCAAACTTGAAACCCGTTACAGTGTTTTCAAACTACCAACACATCTACCTATGGTAGTTCCATTGCCATACTCAATCAACGTAGTAGAAAAATGTAGCAATAATTTGTCTGTAATTTGCTTGTACTCAGCCTTTGGATTCAAATCAGTGATACTGTCTGCAAGAATGTGGCTGTAGGGCGTGATGCATCAACTAAGCGGCCGCTGATTTTCTCCCCCTGATTTGAAATAGCCGCTGCTGTGATAACACAATCATAGCATGATTTATTAGGAACAGACACAAGGCGGTACAAGGCGACAAGGTACAATGAATACACTGTGAGGGATACGGTGCACTATGATTGTGGGACGAAGACAACCGCTGTGGTTTCTCATTTATAATCGACTCAAGTTGCAATGTAAGTTTAAAGGCACTGGCTTTGAAAATAAGCCGGCAGCATTGATAATATGTGCCTGACTGATGGGCTAACTTCCAAGCATTCGCGAATAACTTAATAAAGCAAACACAAAAGTCAGTGCTGCATATTTACTCAGAGGGTAGCCAGTCGATCATTCTGTGCTTCACTTGTTGACTGAAAGTCAAGTGAATACCGTACACGACTTGAGTTGCATTCCTGGATATTAATAATCAACTTTATTCCTTGTTTAACTGACAGCTTTTACTAGCTTTTCCAATACGTTAGATGCAAGAGGTGATGTGAATGCATATATACGCGTATATTTAAAAGAGAGTAAGATGAGAGAAAATGAGTACCGTGAAATTTCAGTATACATACATGCCAGCTGTCTGTGCTCCATCATCATGTCATTAGCTGTCCACTGCAGTCACCAATTCGTCTGTGAGCTTCATATTGTCCGGTTGTTTAGAACGAAACAGACCGTTGATTCACAGATGCCTGTCCCGAGCCTCTGACCAAGCGCTGTAACCCTGCACTTGGACGATCTGAGGATTTCATAACTCACTGGGAGGTCAGTGACCGCATCCTGAGTACATGAGTTCTTAAGATAAGACCAGACCCTCTGAGTGCCTGTGCACCCTGCCGAAGATGCTGATGAACATAGGATCGTATGCCAGTTGCACCATTTGTGTTTGGTTTGAAATCGTGGTGTAGACTTTTTTTTCTTAGATTAATTATTACTACCTAACGCGGTAGTAAGCGCCGGGTGTTCCTCTTTGTCTTCGAATTTTGATTGCGATGCCTCCATGACCAGAAGGCATTGGATAGAACTTTCTTAGAAGAGGCTATTTGAGACGCAGGGTCATTTGGCAGCATCTAGACAGGCCTCCAAGACGGATAGATAGCTTGAAGTCTGTGGTAACATTACCAACCGTATTTGTCGTTTTGAGTTGTGTAAGTGTTGCTACCTTTACTGTGATTACTTCTACTGATACCGAATTCGGCAGTAACCGAAACCGAAATTCACATTCGTAGGATTGGTCGGTGCTTTTCAAGCGGCCTGATCTTTAAGAACATCAACGTTCCGGTTCGCGTTATTGGGCGATTGTGGGTTATCAAAATAGAAAAGAAGTTGAAAGACAGCTTTTCAAAATGGAGGAGAACAGATACTTGAGTGGACTATTACATCGGGAAACATTCCTTCTGATGGCACGCTATTTTTCACCCGTAACTAAACTAGATTTAAAAGTAAAAATCTCTATTGGTAAACCACCAAACAACCATTTTTGACTCACTTTGACATCATTCTGAGTAGATTTGTCAAAATTAGGAAATAAAATGGCAAGTCGTATAGTAAATGCATGTTATTAATAATTCAGTGAATCGAACAAAAGACCGTTCTATTCATTTCTGTTTTTCCTTCTCGTCATGTCACAGAAAATGAGAGAAAGTATTGAACATTTGCTGAATATGCCGATACCGGACGGTCGTCATTAGAGCAGTCTCAAGCGAGCATCTCGTATGTTTTATCCACCCGCCCTGGTTCCACCTTTCCTCGATCACCGTCAGTCTTCAAAAGCTCCACAAAGCCAACTGGATCTCTTTCACCTCAATCGGAATTTCCTAACAATGATGGGTGGATTTGAAAGTCAGTCTTTGGCAGAATTCACCTTGATGTTTATGGAACGGTTTGAGTGAATACCGCTTGTCGACAAATTTCGTCCGTCATGTTCATCTCAGCCAGTAATATGGCAGCTTTTCGGTCTTTCTGCCTACTGCAATCTGTTTTTTTAGATTAAAATAGGCAATTATTTTTGCGTTAGCAGTCTTTGGATTATAAGGCATAGGCCTCTATGGGGCAACTGACTTCAAATAGCTCCTTCAGCACCACCTACACATCGGAATTTAAAACCAATCATTCAAATGTATTACATGCAACAGCTTGTGCAGATAATGTAAACATATATAAGAACTTATTATATACTTGCTCAATCACTTGTCTAGTTTTCACGCATTTACTCACTCAGCAGCTCATCGGCTAATTTAAATCTTCATGTAATCACCCACTTGCAATCATACAGTTACATGCAGAGATCAGGCTGTACGCGGTGTGACGGCTCGGGTGCCTCCATGACTCAACGAGATAACAGGATGGGTTATTACAAGCCGAGTATCTAACCCTGTCCGAAAGGTCAATGGGTAAAGGCCCGACGAAGTATTCTCCTGGTTACTCGGTTTGAGGATTGAGCTGAGTTAGCACCTCGGTCAGAGGATCGAGATGATGAATGATTGATTCAAGTAGATGGGCTTCATTCGGTCAATCTCCACTGTTTTGCGGACAAGTACTGGTTAAAACTAGAGGCTTTAGCTGAGAACCTTATTTGTTATCCCGGTTAGGGGTTGGATTCCCTAGAAGCATGTGTGCAAAATCCTCAATGAATGGAGCAAATACAATGAATTCCATACTGCATTGGTTGTCGCGCAGGATAATCAGGACCGCGCTATCCATTGCTTAGAGCAGGGTAAATAGTTTCAAACATGCGTCTACTCTGAGTTCTCGTGGTGGGTTAACGACTCACTGCTTTGTGGGTAAGACTTTTAAGCCAAAGGCTCCGATTAGAGTTCTCAAAGAAAAAAAAAACTTCTGTGGTATGGGTAGCCGCCAAACATAGATCGCACGAATAACTCTGGCGTATTTTCTACAAGAAAGCTTTTTAA
The DNA here is from genome assembly GCA_008360955.1 of Fasciolopsis buskii. Lineage (NCBI taxonomy): Eukaryota > Metazoa > Platyhelminthes > Trematoda > Plagiorchiida > Fasciolidae > Fasciolopsis > Fasciolopsis buskii. Next base: position 89,454 of record LUCM01000395.1, on the reverse strand, counting down.
TTCATTTTCTTTCTATGCGCGCACCATGCAAGATGCTACGAAGGATTGCGTCTCAATGGATTTATTTAATGACAACATTAGTGGAAGGGGGGAATAGTTTGGACGCGCTAATTAAACCTTAGTGTTCAGTTCACTGAACTGTCTTCAGTGTCCACGCGCACGATCATGCAGAGCTGCAAGCGGTTCGAGCTAAAACCCTCCAGATATTTAAAGTGGATGCATGGTGCGTCCTCGAAGCGCACATACAAGTTCTCTCTTCCACAATCTTTTTTCCTGGACCCATTGCGACCTCATAATTCGGTTTCGAGCGCACTTTGTCAGGCTGATGTTTGGGGTCGCTGTGTGCGCCAGCCGAGCGTCTACTTTTAAACCCCCAAACCCAGTAAACAGTGGTGTGCGTAGAGTTCGGTTGTACTGCTCTATGCATGTAAAGGCAATCTGTGTATGCGCCATTGATTGCAGCTCTTCTGAAACCAAAGTCGAGTGCTAGCGACACTTATCCCGATTACTGCAAAGTACGCGTTCAGCGGACTCTATGGTCGTCGTTGACGACTTTAACATCCAACTTGGCCAAGTTTGTTGTGACCACAGAATGTTTTTGGTGAACACCATTTTTTGTCATAAAAAGAGACTATCTTTTGCCTCCACACAGATCGATCACATTGCCATCGGTCACCATTGATGTGGATCAGCCGAGGATTGTCGATTATTCCGAACTACACCTATGAACTCAGATTATGATTTACTATGCTCGTGCTTGTATGCGCCCAGTCTGTGACTGCACCAACACGAAAACTACAGGTCCTACATAGCGCATTCTAGAGGATAATAACTGACGTCAGTTCCGATCGAATGTTTGGTGTGGTTGGTTTCAAAGTGACTTGCCCGGGATCCGAACGAACCCTGGAAGCAGATCAACGAAACTTTGTAGCCAGCAGTGGATGCCATGCAACATTCCATGCCATGTAACTCTCGGAAACTATACTTATCCTTGACTTCAGTTGTTCTGTTGAATCCCTGCAGATCCGTCCTCCGAATGCCACATGCAGTACAACTCGTAAATCCATGAGATGTCAACCAATCAGAAGCCTGGGAAAGGATCGTGAGCATTCGTAGGTAGGGAAGTATGGCGAAATGGTAAATGATGAATCTATCGGGGATACTAGAAACCTTTACCGAGTGATTAGGAATACTGGTTCACGGAAGTCAAGTGTAATGGAGGTGATCAAGGATTCCGTTGGCTGACTGATGCACTTTCAGGATCGTCGAGTAGAACACGGTTGGCCGGCGCCACATTGGACCTCCCACTTATGTCTGCAAACGAAACATTGCAGACTTATGTCATTCCTCTGCCACAAATGGAGTTGATGGAGGAGATTGGTTTCTTCAAATGACATAGAACTGTTTGACCAAATGTACTGTACCCGTTCCTCTTCGAGGACAGTGGCCAAGTATTTATGCCAGAATTAGTAAAACTCCCGAGCTCAATCTAGATAAGGAAACGGATTCTTAAAGGCTTTCGTAAAGAGCTGACCTCATGGTTCTACAAGAAATGTGATAGATTCTTATGTGAATATTACAAGACAATTAGCCTGATAAGCATGGCATCCAAATCCCTAGTACTCACGAAAGGTGTATGCGTGAGGATCAACCAATTTTCCGACCCGGTAAGGTTCGGGTTCACCAAATGTTAACTTTTTAATAAATCTTGGGACATAAACTCGCGTTCCGCAGACTCACGGTCTCTTTATTCCTCCATCTGAAAGCGGCGCTCGACTCAGTGGGTCGTACCGTTCTTTGGTGCCACTCCTCATCGAAGGATTTGCCAGAGATATTCAATTCGCTCACCCAATCTCTGTATGGTAACAGCCGAAGCCGAAAGCGTGCTTGGGGCGATCCCTCACCTAAGTTCACCACCCGAACTGGTAGACGATAGGATTGCCAACTTCCGCCCTTTCTTTTCAACATTGTTATTGAGATGATAACGGAGATAGCCCTATCCTCTTTGACATTGATATTTGCTCAGACGGAAAACGATCTGTCCTAGAATATACAGACGATGTTGTCTTCCGAGTGAAGATCCAAGTAAGTCGTAGGTGTTTCTCGATTGTCTGAACTATTAGTGTAGGTAGGCCTAAAAAACCTCGATTGACGTTCATCAATTTGATGCATGTGTAGCATCGGTGTGCCTTCTGCAGCTGTGAGGTCGGTGCTGCTATAAGGCTCATAAAAATGATCGAAAGTTGTGCGTTGTCATCGTAGTATTGGTAAAATCTGATAGAATTTCGTAAGCAGCTGACAGGTTAGCCATAAGGTACTTGGTCCTGCGGTTCAGCCTTTAGAATAGCTACTGAATAAGAATAGGTTAAGGTGACTCGGTTGTTTTGCACGTATCCACAGAACACCTACCTCGTTGTGCTCTATTCTCTGAATGAATTAATAAGTAAACCATGGATCAAGTTGGCCAGTCGATGAGATGGTAAAAAGGTATTAGATGTTAACTAATAAGCTGACTAGTGCAAGTGCAGTTAGGCTGGCGGGTGGGGACCACGAGATCCCTCAAGAGATGGTTCATGATGGTGGGCGATATGGCTCAGTGCTTCAGTCATTGGGAATCCTCTTTCTTCTGTACAGTTTTTCGACTAACTATTCAGCACTTAATCTTTCACGATTCCTTGTTCTATTTTTTCTTTGAGTGGCTGGCTGCAGCCAGAACCGTAGCACATTATCACAATGTCAGTGATTATACAATCTGAACTGTGGTTTGCTGATGCATGTTGGGTTATTGCCAGTTCTCGCAAAACTTAGCGTCCGTACAGTGCAGTCGTTGGCAGGTTTGCAGAAAACAACATATTGGGACGAACAAGCTCGTTTTCAGTTATTCGTAACCATGCCAATACATGAAACCATATAATATTTACTACAAATGAGAGGGGTGGATAAGTTGCAGTTCCGGTAGTCAAAATGTGTCCACTGGTGTGTGTGTTTGTGTGAAGCAAGTGGAGGTCGAAATTATGGATTAGGAGATGCGCTTCACGCCCATGACCCAGGTCTGTAAGAAATTCGATAGGTTTTCGAGAGTGCCGAGTTATTACTCCCTATTTTCTACGGTTTTTAACGATCTGATAGTTCTGCGCCAACTTTACCCTCATTGTACGTTAATTTACATATTGCCTTTTTGTGCATGGAGAAATAAAAATAAACACATTTCCCTGTGCAACGATTTGGGTTATCGTGACTGGTTCTTGATTTGCAGTCTTATCGTTATCAATCGCTACCGCTCTTCGAATAAGTTCGCCAATCCAGCGTTGGGTGGGATTACGGAAACAGTCTAATTGGAACTGTGGACAGGAAATTGCTGTGGAACTGGATTATGTGTAGCTGGTTGTAAACCTGTACTGCACATTTCAGCCTGCTCTGAGTTAACGTTGTATGCCCTAGAACTCACTGCCAGCCATTTTCCTCATTAGAGACATTACAATTTCGGTTTTTGTGACATTCGAAATCTCACCGTCCAACCGTTGTAAGTTATTGTCGTCTAGGACACAATGCACGAACTTTGCGTTGCTTGTATATTACAGTAAATATAACCCTTGCACATAAATTACTGGAGTTTGACGAATTCTGTCCATGGCACAGCACAGTTGCTTCGTGTTAAGCAGTTAATCCCGCATAACTAGTATCGATTTTTATCTCACGGTCATTCGAAATGTCCTGAAGGTCATTCGGTCAAGTAATTTGCGGTTGGTCAAGCACGAACAAGTGATCCGAACACGTAGTCTTATTTGATCTGTGTGATTGTTTGCGTGTTTTGCAAATAGAATACCATTTCCGCTTCGCAATGCGAGAAAATGAAGTCAAGCAAATCTCTGGCCGAAAGTAATGACGCTTCTTACGATAGCTCTTCTGAGTTTGTCATCAACAAAGAGTGGAAGTTAATTAAACGCATAGGCGCCGGATCGTTCGGTGAAATATTTCTTGCCACAAATCGGAAAACGAATGAAGAAGCTGCAGTCAAACTGGAAGTGTACAAGTCTGGCGTACCTGTGCAATTGCAAACAGAATTTCACTTATTGCGCACCCTAAGTAACAATCCAGGAATCACCAAAATCTACTGGTTCGGTCGGGATGGTGTGCAAAATCTCTACACTGCACTTGTAATGGAATACTTAGGACCCAGTCTGGAAGATCTTCATGTGTACTGTGATTGCAAATTCTCCCTAAAGACGGTTGCAATGTTGGCGGATCAAATGTTGAAACGAATTGAAACACTTCATCGTCATTGCCTCATCCACAGAGACATAAAACCGGACAATTTTGTCATGGGTATGGGACCTAATTTTAACACAGTTTACGTGATTGATTTCGGTCTATCCAAATACTACATGGATCCGAAAACCAAAGAACACTGCGCGTTTCGTGATTTTCGCAATCTGACCGGCACGGCTCGTTACTGCAGCATTAATGCGCATGCGGGTTACGAACAATCGCGCAGGGATGACTTGGAATCGCTTGGTTATGTGTTCCTCTATTTCATTCGAGGCAGTTTACCTTGGCAGGGTTTACAAGCCGATAGCAAGAGGGAAAAATTTCGGAAGATCTATAAAACAAAACTCAGTCTTCGCACGGAGGCTTTGTGTCAGGGTTTGCCGGAAGAATTTGCCAAATATTTGAACTATTGCCGTAATTTGGCCTTTGAAGAGGAACCGAAATATAAATATCTGCGCGGATTATTTTGGCGTATAATGGAGAAAAAGTCATTCAAGTATGACTGCCAGTTCGACTGGAATGATAGTGCTTTGGGCTCGAAAGATTAAATGTTGACTGTCCAATGCAACCGGACTCGCCGGTAAGACGAGTATCTGTCGTCTTGGTTTTCGCGTATTTCGTGTAACTCATTCAGGCTCGGCTGAGCAAACTGTTCGGTTACCCCTTGTGTAGTTTCATTTAATTCGTCGAATCTACAAGCCCTCAGCCTGCAAACCATTTGACTGAGTCTGATCTGCTTTTCTCTGGCCATCCTAAACGAAAATCTGTTTGGTTGAATCCAAGACCAAAGATGATTTGGTTTCCATTCAAAATATGTTCAAATGCAATTTCAGTTTGCTTTACTCCCATTCACCAAAGGAATGTGTTGTACTGATTTGCTGTTCCAAGTGTGGATGGTAAATATCCACTTGGTCATATCTTGTCACTCTGTACTGTGGACAGTATTTCGGGTTAGGGACATCAGAAATGCCGCTGTATTTATGGGAATCTGGTAACTGGCAAGAAAATGTAGTGATGTATTCATTTCGGAGTCGATACATTTTCATTCTATAGAAATTCGAGCAGGTGTGTAGGCATTTTTGTTATTACGAACAACATCTTAAAACACTACAATCATGCATTCAGTGTAGCACTAACTCAGTACGGTCGAAAAACAAAGTGAACAACTTTGAGATTAGGGCTGGGTTTTCACATCCGGAGCTGTATTTTGGGAGCGAGCACTGAACATCAACACATTGAGGTGATTGGACGTGTTTCTTACGCCTAACGGCGAACTATTCTTCTGTTAATGACTTTTATTCTGCTAGTTATACAGCTGACGGATGGTCCGTAGAGTTTGCCAGATCGTGATATTTAAGAAAGTCAAGACATAGTTAACCTGTGGATGTGACGCAATAGGTTGAGTATGACTCGTGTGCAGAGAAAGAAGATAAAACGTAGATAAAGTGACACAGCCAATGAATTTTCCGCATTACGATCGTGTTTATCTACCTGCACGTTATTCCAAGCATCCACATTTATTTATATGCTCACTACTCTTTTGAGTGTTTCGATAGCGTTGAGAGGGAGTCAGAATGTTCAAGCAACAGCAGACTGAGGTAAGCACATGTGAACCCGTAAATGAAGCATTTAAATAGGGCTGAAAGATTGGTGTCGTTGCTCAAGTTGACCGCGCACTGCTAGAAACCATCGATTCAAAAAATCTTGGCGATGTGACTAAACGTTCACGGAGGATTTCGATCAAATTGCAGAAGCACGACCATGAACAATGGCTTTCCGCGAAGGTCGGCAAGTATATTGGCCGCCGTCAATGGGCGGCTGTTTGGAAAATGAAATTTACGAAAACAATTAGCCTCATTTCCCAAGAGTGCTGAATTTCTTATTAGGCTTATATATATCAATCTAAATGGTGGCAAAAATTTTACTCACGCTTTCCAGTTGGAATACCTGAGTTCAGAGCCAAGACACAATGGAAGTTATGCACCACAGATGAGCTCTAATAAGAGCGAAACTCGAATTTGATATTTCCGGAGAGCAAGGTTGTCCGGATAAACAGAGATTTGTGTATGAAGGGTGCAGTCCGGAGGGCATTCGAAACCGTCAAACCCTCACGTTACTCGTAAAGAATTTTGAGATTTAGAGATGAATTTCTATCTGTCAATTTTCGGATTATTTTAAGAAAGACCGCTCAATTGCTTCGGGACCAGTTCGAGGTGAATTGTTTATTACTATTCGGTGTCCATATAGTGGGGCATACATCACTGTTCACAGAGAAGAATGAGTATTCCGAGGTGAGCGGAACAATTGCAATAAAGACTAGGTCGCACACTGTGAACCTTGATATACTTCTGATAGCAGTCAAAGGAAAAGACAGAGTTACTGCGGGACCTAATTAATCGTACCCGGTCAATTTATGATCAAAAACATTTACGAGACTGTAGGACAATGCTACCTAGCCCAATTTCATTATTACATTGCTTTTCAGATTGACCTCCTCAACAGATCAATCGTAACAAATGTGGTGAGCTTTGCAACACCTTCGTTTCCCTAGCGGGGTGTCTTTTTGGCAGTTGGCACTAATTACAAAGTGTGGATATTTTGTGGCATTCTTCGAAACTGAGAATCCAAACGTACTACAAGCTAGTAGCCCATGTTACAGTCACACAATTTTGAATGCATAACTAGGAGTGGGTTAATAAAAAAATTATTCAATTTCGGAAATAATACATTAGTGACCACCTTTTCATGCACCTAGAAGAAGTGTTTTTGTATGCAATAGTGACGTACATGGGAAATTTGAAATTTGGCATCAACACTTGAAGACGACCAAATGTGCAATATCTGAGCGAAAACCAATTCCATATGCGTCAAATCAGGAGGAAAGGAGCATTATTACGGCCAGTCATAACTGACAGACCAGGCCGCGGATCTTTGAAACCACTCTGTCACGAAATGAACCTCAGAAAGAAGTCGTGCAAAGTTCAGGTCTGATGGAGAACCGGGAACCACCAATGCAATTAGTCTATGCACGTCCCACAAAGTAGAAATCGGTATAAATCCAAAAGCACTGCCATCGATGGTGCTTCGGTGTACAAGAAATAGCTTGATTCATCGTGGCCAAATAGGTCATACTTCGTTTCCGACAATTCTGTAGTCATATGATGCTCGAGAATCGCCCAACCAAGATCGAAGCCAAGACTGTGGACAACGAGATCCAAAAAAATATTGATCCACAAATGACCGATGGCGTTGGTCGTTCTCTCGATTGACAGAACAACTTGCAAAGTAATTAGCTAGATTATGAAAGACTCAGCTATTTGGACAGTGGCACGACTCGAAGGTCTCATGGCCCACTGGACAACCCACTTCATAAAACCTTCGGTCAGTATCCGCTCAACAAATGTGATACTTGATCGTGGATTCCACAAGTTCAAGTTCGCCTAGCATTATTTAGTTTTTCACTCGACTGATCCCGCCCATTGCTAATTAGATCTTCTATTGACTCATGGTCATCATATTGATTAAGAAGATGCGGAGTGGTAGAGATAATCTGTGATGTACCTCATACTCGATCAAAAATGGCCGCCGGCACAAGACAGAGATATGCGTTGGGTAGTATGGCTACTAGTTTATTCCCTCCCCCCAGTTTAACGAAATAGCGCCCACATTCTACCGATCTTTAAATGATGTCAGATGGCTGCTTGTCCACGCATAGACCCACTCATTTGATGAATACATTAGGTAGGGAATGTCTAGACTTAAAAATCAACGTGTAATGTTGTGCATCTTGTGAATTCATGGCTGCCCGACTAAGGATGAAAACTTCCAGCAGTAGAACCATGTATAATCAGTGCCGTGAAATTGTATACAATTTACATACACTAAATAATGTCGCATTTCAGTCAACAAATTTGAGGGAAAAATATACCATAGGGGAAAAAGAAACCAATAAATAAATTATAAAAATACACTCATCACCTCGTAAATAATATAAAAGGACTCATTCAGGAATAATCATAACGCATTATGACAAGTTGTTCAAGAATTCAGCTAAAACCCGGTCAGGATTTGTCGAAATTCGTGCTAAATATGGGAAAGTGGAGTTCCCATAAATATTGATTCTACAGGGTATGGAACGAAAAGCGGATCATGTTGAAGTATGAGTGTGGCACTTTGAAAGATCGTTGCGCGGAGGATGCGTGGGATCTGAAAGAATTTTGTGAGCAAATATTTCACATGCTGATAAGTGTTGATCACATAGATTAAGGGACAATTTAGTTGGTAGTACGAAGGACACGGCTAATAATTGATAACCTCCGGCGCAGAATTTTAAAGTCTTTTTGAGTAAACCTGGATATATAACTGGAGAATAATAAAGAAGGATTGGAAAAACACATTGGTAAACAAATTGGGAGCTGATGTGTTGTTTCGTCCCGTAGTGTCCAAGCTTCCTGATTCGAAATGACAACCGTCAGAGAGTTTTTACACAGGTTGAAATGTGAGTAGCCCACTTCAGATTTTTATCAATAGTAACTCCTTGATATTTTACAGAATTAACCCTAGTAAGTATTTTTGAGTTGATGGAATACGTTTCGGATGGGTAAGCCGACCGAGGGAGAGAAAACGGACATTCGAAACATTTAGATGTGTTGAGATTCAAACCAGCTCGTGCAGAGAAACCATAGACAGAAGATAGGTTGTTGGAAAAACTTTGAAAATCATCATTGTTCGAAACGGTTTGAGAGAGGGCAACCTACAAATGTGGTGAATGAGGGAGGCGACAGCGTCCCAAGTGGGCCTGTTAGATTTATAAGTGAACTGAAAAGGGTCATCATGATGATACATAGAAGAACGCAGCCGCTTAAGTATAACACGCTTCGTCAGTTGGAGACCAGAAGATGTTAAGGCGATGGGGCGAACGCGCTTTGCTAAAGCAGGAGAACTATTAGATTTTGTGATGGGAATGATAGTGACGGATACCCATCAGTCAGGGATGGAAGACGAGCTCAATGATGGGTTAATAAGATTAGTGAATGCATCCGTTAGAGCTACAGCACTGAGCCTTAAAAGAGCTGAAGACAGACTGTCAGGACTACGCCCTGTGATAATTTTGGCGGTGCGGAAAAGGGTGGGCACCTCTTCTCTCGAAAATCTTGTAACTGTCATGTCATCACCGTGTCCAAATATGGTCGGGGTATAAGTGGAAGGATGGAGGAAAACATGATTGTTGTTGTCGAAACCCGCAGAATTTTCTGCATGTTACTTTTTCTTCCCACACAGCAGTTGAATACGTTGCCATAAGAATCTGTTTTTCTTACCACACAGGAATTGTCTGGCGAGTGCAATGTCGATGCGTTTGGTTTCCGTTTTTAGTAGGTTGGAAATATACCACACGCTTGAGTTATTATGAGATTTGTAGGAGTGCTCCTTGCATTTTCTTAGAGATTTCAGTTTCTGGATGGAGATACGGCCATTTGAGACGAATAGTGTTTCTAAGGCACAGCAGATATCAAAGATTGCTTCGGCCCTCTCTGTAAAAAGTTTCACATTGTCATTGAGCAAGAGTTAAAAAGAGAAACAGGCGGATGCGAGTGAAACGGATTTCTAAAGATGAATAAGGCTGCTGTGTGAAAAGTTGCGGAGGTGAATTTGGATTTGATTTGTTTACTTGAAGAGTATATTTTGGGTCTTAACAGAAGCAGACAATGATCACTTGTTGAGATGGGCGCACATAGTTTCAGGGTGGTTGATAATATCTTTATCTAAATTGGAGCTGTCTCTGGTGGGAGAAACGCATAGTTCAGTCAAATCAAACACAGTGAAACAACGATCGCATGAAAAAGTCAAAAAGTGATGTGATATTGTGTTGCGAGCTAAAAGTGGCAATGTATAGATTGGCCATGATAGTGCTGTTATGTCGAGAAAACCTAGGATGATACTGTTACGAGACAGTCACTTCCGTTCAGGGACTACGTATAAACAACTTCGAACTTGCCAGTCCAGAATGAGTTTATGTATGTTACAAGTCCGCCGCCAGTCTTCTTCTTTTCCGAAACTCTGTCCTGCCGATGGAGTATGAAGCTGTCCATCGACACGTCACCACATGACCGACGTCACCATTTTATGTTGTCACAGTTGATACTGCTATCATGTTAGAAATTATTATTTTCTGACAGGCAGCTCTACTGAACGTTAGAAGAAAGTTGAGCGTTTGAAATAAAATCTGTGACATACCATTTTTTGGATTTCAGGTGGTCTTGCATTGCTCGTTTATGCATGTAATCCAACGAGACCAAGACCCAGTTGGATTAACAATTTCATTCTTCTCTTTCTTTACCTCGTTCTCGATATATACAATGTTATACGAAAAGGGATAGAAAACGATGGATTATCAATCTAACAAGGTCTTCGTCTCGTTGGATTCTATGTGTGACGGGGCAGCACATGGTTACGGCAGCAGCAGAAAAGTCTAAGTGTGCAACGCAATTATCGTAAATTATGAATGATGAGTCGTGTATCATGTTTCGTATTTAGCCAAGTGAGCAACCACGGAAAACCGAACAGATCAAAAAATTAGATCAGAAACCGTTTAGCCAATCGGGCCAGTGCAGTCATAATCAGAACAAAGGATAGTCAGTGGAACTGGCCAAAATCATTTACTACGACCATTTGGCCAAGAGTTAAATCATAACCGAGATAGGAATTGTGAAGTCGAACACAGCTTGCAAATCACTGACACGCTCTTGTAAGGAGAAGGTAATAAATTGAGTTTTAAACCAATCCAGGTACCAGAATGCTAATACACAAATACGGACTTCGGTCCAGCAGAAAATGAATGGGAGATTGTCATCGCCATCGAACTGCAATGCAATAGAAAAAATACGGACCGACAAACCAGGCTGGTAAAGACTTCAAAAGGTCAGAGAGGCAGCATCTTTCACAAGTAGACAGTGAAGGCACGGCACGGTAGCAATGAACTCTCTTGTGGGTCTGCAACGTTCACAGTTTTGTTCACAAGCATGCCGGTGAGCAAAAGGAATTCTGCTACGTATCGAACCGTGGTTTGGTTAGAATCAAAGGTTTATCCATCGTCCCCGTACCGACTATAAATTACCAGTCAACCAATGTAGAGCAGCTAAAGTTCGCCTTCTACCTCGCAATGTAGTGGAGAAGAGTCGCCACGAGGAGGTAGTGCTCAGTACTCCATTATTAAGAGCTGTTTTGGACATCCGATCGTTTGAGAGCATTTCGAGATGCATTCAAGGTAACCAGCCAACTCGGAATCTGAGGTATCCACCCACGACAATTTTGAGAAGGCTGGAGGCATTCGGATGTCATAGATAATCAGTCAGATAATTAAATTAGTGAGAAAAATTCTCAATCTGAAGGATTCGTACAAAGTGGCATAGTCGCATTCCCATCACTGGTTCGAAATTGATTCAAACGACTCGTTCGTCCTTCAAGACTGGTTCGAATGGTCGATGTCCTTTTGTTTAAATGTGCTTATCCACTATTTGATGTGTGGAAGTGACTAAACAGAACACTTGTTGCGCCCAGATTAACTGCCATTGATGACTTAATGACGGTTGTCAGTCCAACCGCCTAATTTTACGCCATCAAGTCTTCAATCATGAACCCAAAAGAAACTGATAATCAACTTACATGAGTCCCACTTCTCTGACGATACACACAGACACTTGTATCTACTTATGTAATCTTCAGTCAAGGTGGATCTTTTTCTTGACTCGTGAGTCCGTTATGTGGAAAGTACATTGAATCTAACTTAGTATGTTGCCCACGGTCATCTTTGCTTTATTCCATTCATTATTCTTGTCTACCTTGCCAGAATGTTTTTCAGGGCGATGCACAACACAGCCGAACAAACGACGTTAAGAAATCGGACTCCGACAGATCCATCATGAGGATAAAAACCTATCAGTATTTCGTACTCACTCTTGCTAATCAGGTTACATTCGTGCTTTTTTCTATCGATGCAAGGTAAATAAAAACTAATCTAAGCCACCAACATTTTATTCTATAAAAATGATTATACATGCATTACATTCTTTAGCTTATAGAAAACCAACAGATAAACAGAGTCCAGTGTGAATATGAGGTATTTGAGTGGCTCCAAACAGACGTTAGCGGAGTCTACTTTGTTCGTGTTGATTTATTCGGCAAAAACTTGCTGGTTCTCAAATATTTCGACTTAATTGGTTCACTACGTCTACGATAGAATGGTTCATACGCCTCTGGTTGTCGTCCGACGAGTTCGGGCCGAGGTTTTCGAATCGACAATGACGTTTCAACAGCAGATCTGCGAGTCGTATGCTCACTGATGGCGGGTGGGCCGTGGCATGCTAACTTGCTGACTGATGCGCTGGTTTCTGCGACAGTTCTGGATGTAGTTTCGTTTGCTCGTCCTTCTGCATCCTGTGAAGGAGTTTTGCATCAAAATTTGTTAAGCCATAATAAAAACACCATGCACTGGGAGAAGATCAAAATAGGACAATAATGTATGTAGAGTATTACCAGTAAGGCTATCTGTTTCATAACGCAGAAAATGTGCTGAGAGGTCTGCTTTTCTTCGTCCGCAAATCCTCAATCGATTCTATTTCACGGCGGCTACCCTCAGTTCCTACCAACTCCAGTGGGAAAGACCATATAGTGTGCACAACAAGTTCATTTATTAATCAAAAATAAACGGCTTATATTAGTCTTCCATGAGCAACACTCACTGATTGATTGTTCCACCGGCTATTTCGGTCCCTCGGCACTCATCGACCTTATCGTGTGGTGTTTTTCCTCCGCTTATCGACTGGCACGATCAGCGCGAAGTTGCCGCAGCTGTGTGGAACTCTGATCTGGATCGACGTTAGCATGAGCCAATACCTCCTACCCATGCATCATCTTTGCATTCTTTTTCTTCTATTAATTATGTTATTAATACCACTGTTGCTGTTACCACTATTACGACTGCTACTGCTATCACCATTGCCAATGATAATAATCATATCAGCACCATCACCACTAATGCTGACTGCTCAGGCTCTGCAAAATATGAATCGCAATAAACTGCTTTTCTAAAATTTTCAGTAACTGATGAAGCGGCTTTGGATTTGACCATGTGGTTTTGGTTACACTCACTTTATGTGCGCGGCAGACATTCCTGTTTCTTGAAGATTCTGCGGGTGCTCGGTCGTTCATGGGTTCCTCAAGAGCAATACTCGAATATAGCGCTTTGCAAGCGCTGGCCACATCCTCTCGTAGACGTTGATTAGTGATCTTCAATGCGCACACTCTTGATTCCATGGAACTGATGTCCGTTGTTATCCATTGCCGTTCCAACGGGAACGTCATCTTATTTGAGCTTCTATCCTCAAGTATTTGCGATCTAATTTAAAAACGGGTTTGTCGACGATAAACGGGAAAATACCAAGAAGAATGAGATAAGCGGAATTTTGGAAATTATCATGCATGAATTGTATCATGATAATAGAAATACAAAAGGTCAGAATGACTTCTTGTATAGCGGTTGGTGCCGTTAACAGCAACAAATGAAGGTCTATATTCTGTTGTTTTATCGCTGTGAGTGCGTTGGAAAATGGAAAATGCAGCTGCCTTTTTGTTGAGGGACGACAACTAATTATAGTTATGAAGCGCGCCTAATTCTGCTCTCCACATCATTAAATATACCACGCGATAAGAACAAGTGATTGCAAGCTATTATGGACGTCAGAGAATCTGGTGAGCTGAGTGAGTGACAACGCTGTGGTTGGTTGGGTAGAATCTACTCGTTGCCATCTGTTTAGTGAATCAGCTTTGCGCCAAACCAGTTACACTGATTGTTTTGTCAGCAGTGTCGTACATAAGTTCTTCAATCATCATGAACAGTCCACAAGAAATGCGGTAAATTAAATGAATTTTTCAGCTCGTGGGATGAAATGCTAATGTTACCGATGAAGAGTGATGTGGATGAATTCTTCTCGAAATCGCACTGAATCCAATAATGGTAAGTGTGCGGCTATCTTGGGTGGGTCATTTTATCCTATAATTTTCACGGGGAGCGTTTATTGGCCACTAACGAGATAGCATTGAAAGTTTATGGAATAAAATTGTGTCCTAGCGGGTGGATTTTTTCCAAAACACTTCCTGAGAAGCTGAAGCAGTCGGTTGCACAACTCGGCTCCCGGAGTGTCAGGGACTCCAGGGATTACACTGTGACGCCATTCTCGCTGGCTTATAAAGAACTATCACAGGTTTTTCTCGTCATAACCCGAATCCTTGCAGAGTGAACAGCACAATCACTGTTGTATCTGGGCCTACTCCGAATGGTTCATCTTACTTTTTTTTAATTTTGTTATTGCATCTAAAACAAATCACATTAAAAGGGGTAAATCTCGTGGACAGGAAAAGCAGTGCAGAAGTGAGCATACTTTGACATATGAGGCAGTTAAGTGGCCCTAGATTGAAGAATTTGAGGATGGTAAGTGAGTGGGGTGACTGAAAGTGAGAATATTCCGCAATTTAACACATCGAGAAGAAAAGGTCTCAGAATAGGTTCTAAAAACTCAAAATTGGTATGCATGACTGGGTGCTCATACCCGGCTTGAGTTGGGAAAAGCTACGGCAAGAGGAACCGCCAAGGGAAGCCCCATGGAACACAAACCAAAGAGGTGACGGTAGGGGAGAAACAGCACAGCAACCGCCTGGGGTAGTGATTGTCTAATATAATCAGAGGAAAAGGTCACCTATTTGAACAAGCGCTCAGTCTTCGGAGATAAGATGTCAAAAATAAAAGGGGGAATCATTGCTGGAGGAAGCATAAGCAACAAAAATGATTGGAAAAAAGAATTCATATCTTCAGGCACATCACTTGAAGTTCGCGAGTAGATAAATCAAGACTTGGTATTCTGGTCTGGAGACCGATTATACAAACAGTGTGCAAAGGTGGACACACTGGGAATGGATAAAAATAGGCATGAAAGTTGCAGTCCGGGAACTGAAAGTGAATGGTACCGGATGATTGAAAAAAAGAGAAAGTCAGCTAAGCTGTTACACAGAAGCAGTAATTGGCTTCAGTATGCGATAATTACGAGTGCTTTGAGATTGTAAGAAAAAAAGTTCACTGTAGAAACCCGGGCATATGCGTTACCATGGTTTATTGGGCGACTGATGACCATAATCCTGAGACATGAAATGGTGAACCACAAGAGACTTCAACAGATCAGTCCCAGTAGTCAGTCGGCTGGCACCAGGGACGTCCACCAAATGGAGACTTTGGGTGACCTACAAAGTGACCGTGTATAACACCTTTCAAATGCTGAATTTTAAAACCTTCCATGAACAGCTTCCATGTTGGGAGAAGATGCTTAATGAATACACCACTTTATTAATAAACTCGGTGACTTGGACGCTGGTGATGACTCCCAGCAAAGCGGCATTTAGGTGTCAGCTATCATGGTTATCAAATGCAGTTTTTCTGTTTACACCACTGAAGCAAATTAAATTATCTCATAACTAACCTAGTGAATAAACTTGATTACGAAGAAAATCCATGCATTTCATTTAGGCCAATACAGTAAATTTTACCCACTTTGGTTGTGCCACAATCTTGCCGGTGTCATCTTGTCTGTCGATTGTTGATATTTGCGGATAAATTTTCTGATTTACGATTGACCCTGTCGAAGAGGTCAAGTGGTCCAATTCAACTTCTGGAGGTGTTTGTGTGTTCTTCTCATGCGTCACACATCTACTTCGAAGAGCAATCAATAAGGTGAAAGGTGAGCAGTTTTGTTTTTCTTTCACTTACCTGGTGTTAAGCAGCACTTGCTCCAGTTGTCCAACTTTTGCATCCAGTTCTGACTGTAGAAAATGCGTGACTTCGCTAGAATGCAAACAATGGAAAAGCGGGAGAATTAGGTTTCTTTTCTGTGCCATTACGCGGACGAAATAAAGATAGCATCACAAAAATTCCCCCACCGTCTAAAGTGCTTCATTCCTGTTTTATTTGCTAGCGCACTACTCCTTTGATGGTTCTCAGAATCGTAGCGTAAAGAAATACTAATAATAATACCAATATATGAAAACGAAAGCTGCCCTAAATCGGCACGATGCGTCTCACCTCCTGGGAGTAATAATAATCCCCAATCACCTTGACATGTTGCCAATTATTCGATCGGCACATGTTACTGACGTTTTGCTCCAGCTCAGTGTCAGGATGTTTTTAAAAACTTTGAAGATGTGACGAGTTTGCCATTTCCGTAATATTTTTTTCAGTTAGTCCCACTTTATATTTTGGTTCATATCCGAGGACGATCCGGGCCGATTCTGGCTCCATGGAGGAGAGCTTTTACATAGAGAAAATAGTGGTTTGACTAAGTGCTAGTAGTAGATGAGGGGCTGGATACCCAGATGTTGTCAGTGAAGATGTGATAAACTAAATTGAATAGACCATCTCGGTTGACATTGTCTGGTCCGAAATAAGTGCATTGAGACAGCAATGTTTATTGAACTCGACGGTTCTGTATTCTCACTAGATTTTATGGGTGAATACAAATCGATGTCTATTCAGTTTGTCAAGAAAAACAGATAAGTGGTCAAGTAATTGACAACCTCCAAAGAATCATAAGTCACCATGCGATATCATCGCTCAACCCACCATCAAGAAACCATGGAAGCACTGTACAACTCTTTTATCACTGTTAGGAATCGTAAGCAGTGCATTTTCACCACGCCCGAACTGGGACGCGAACCCGGTGGATATGCACTGCTGATAATTCCTAACAAGGAAGAAACAGTTGTACAGTGCTTCCATGGTTTCTTGATGGTGAGTTGAGCGGTGATCTATTTCATGAAAACATTCAATCTCCTATTACTAACACATACCGAGGATGATAAGAGCAAGCCTCTGTAAAGCAAATGAATACCAGTGAAGAAACCAGTGAACAACTTATAGTTGCCGTCAGTTGAGTTTCTCTGTGTACTTGTGTGAGATCAACAGGGATCCACTGGTTTTCTTTGACCAAAACAACGGTCGATAATACAGTTAGTTCAGTTGAGTTATTTCTTCCGTGCATTAAGAATCAATAGCTAATGGAGAGTAAGAGAAAGAGAAAAAGAGAAAGATGAATGAGAAAACGGTATCCCGTTTTGTTGACCGAGAAAATAATGAAACTGACACGGATCCTTTGTGAATAAAACTAAAACCCAGCTACTCCATTCACAAATAAGAATGAACTTATCCATCAACATTGTAAGTTTCCTTTGATGACCAGCTAACTGACTATTTAAAGGCCACATTACTTGGATGTGTTTAATTTCAGGAAATGTGTGCAGATAAGTGCCTGGCCAGAGCCTGCACAAATGAACGAAATCTAAACCGACCACGTTTAGATTCCTAATGTGACATTCTTTTTGCGCCAGGTAGATAGTGCAAAGTTTTTGTGAGGTTCCGGTCGCGGAGGTTGGACTGTGGGTCGCAAACGTTCCACTACCAGTCGAGGTGACATCGCCAGTGAGCATGCACCGTTATCCGGGCTCTTTTGTATTTACAGATTTCCCCGTAGCTTCGACGATAGTACTCTTCAATGGCATTCAAGTGGAAACTGGAAATTCGCTTTCTTGCTTTTTACTTGATCTGGGCTAAATTGACTTCCGACCCTTGAGGACAGCTGTTTGGCTTGACCGGTGAGGACAACTTCAAAAACATTTTGTGCAGAAAAAACTGTTGTGGATGTTTCACGTGTACCATAAACTTTTGTGACATTATGTCTCCGTTATTCGACGAAAAATGCTTCGTAAGTACTATGAAGCGTTTCCTCAGTGTTAACCAGGACTCTTGATTATTTTTTTTTGACAAGTAACCGTTGAATGGCCCTTCCGAGGGCTGCACTTAACCGTGCTTGATTATTCGGCTTCGTGTGTTTTTATGTGAACTACACATCCTTTCGCG
The DNA here is from genome assembly GCA_008360955.1 of Fasciolopsis buskii. NCBI lineage: Eukaryota > Metazoa > Platyhelminthes > Trematoda > Plagiorchiida > Fasciolidae > Fasciolopsis > Fasciolopsis buskii. The sequence continues at coordinate 71,231 of LUCM01000395.1, read as the reverse complement.
GTGCATCCACGCTCAATAACTCATGGGTGTGTCTTCATGCACATTGTGAGTTTCCTGTCTTGGATTTCCGCGTCCGAGCTAAGACACTTGCTGTTTGGTGAAAATATTGTACAACAAATACTGGCTGTCGGTCTATTTCAGTCTGGTCGCTGATGCTTTCCACTGATAGATCGGTTCATTTTGAAGTACTCGATCAATTGGACTGCTCCTACCTTGACTTATTTTGCTTATACTATTTACACTGTTCTTAAAATCAAGTAGACTGCTCATTCGTTTTCATTGGCTTGGGAATTGACTGCGTTCTGTACGACGCTTCACTGTTTGCCGCGAGGATTTTCATCAAATTCAGGTGTTTTTCGTAAGTCTCATGTACCCATGGGTGACCACAGAATATAATATTACAACCACTGGGGAGTTCATAATCACTTAGTAGTCAGAATGAACTTGAATGACTCTGTTACCGAATTCCTAGCCCGTCAGCTTCTAGTTGTTTGATACACTTGTTAAGGCATTTTCCCTAGTTCTCCCTATGCAACGGTGTGTACCCATCACCTTTAGGATGTTAATGATAATATATGTATTGAATAAGTATCACTTAACGGTTCTTCATAATCTTGATGCAAGTTCACCATTTTCATGCAGGAAGGTGTAGTCAGGCAAGTCCATAGTGTTTAGGAGATTTGATTCGGTGCTATTCACTTCCGAAAGCTTTGCAACTGATAGCCCAGTCACGAAACGTTTGCAATCCTTTACCATGCAGAAAACGCGAAAACTTATGGCAAAAATATATTCCATTATCATGCTGCTCAGATATTCTTATCATACACCCTGATGTGAACTTGAGTGGCTTGGTCTATCTTGCTTTTAGAACAGATATTCTTAAATACCCTTATTTCGTGGTCAGCCTTGCTTCATAATCTGAATAGAAAGTCGTTTCCAAATAGGAATTCAAGGGAACCATACTGTGGACCTACCGTACTTCGGAACGAGAGGTTTCCAGCTTTTGGGTTAATAAAGCACAGTCGCTTTCCAGTCGAGCCTTGTCCTGTTGACAGTCCTCAAAATCTCTCAGCAGTTTGTGGTTTTGTTCCTCCAGTTTGGCAATTAGCGAATTAAGGCCACGTTGATTTTCTTCCATCTGTCCAAATGTGTCAATGAGAATAAGTGAGATTTCCAACATTTGCCTTATCGATACAACGTATAACTCGAGAGTTGAATATGAAAGTGACCCAGAGATAGAAACAACATGCTAGGAAGTTGATCTCTTCTTATTGGGTAAGTGAATTACATTTTATGCTGCCTCATCAAACACATGCTAGCTGCAACCCTTAAAATAGAATGGATGCGTGATCAGAGGCACTACTGGGCTTCAAATGAAACAAATATCTAACAAGCTTTAGTGTGTTGTAAGATCGCTTCGATCCAATACCAGTATAAAAAACAAGGACCAGAAGAAAACGATATCAACGCTCGTGCAGTCAGACCTGCCAGAACAAATAGCCGGCATTGAGGTCGTAAAGTGAATATTATGTGGGCAAGACGGAATACACAGACCCGTGTACTGATCGTCACGCCCCAAGTGTTTAAAAAGACTCCGGCTTCTTGAACCTCATAAAAGCACATCCTAACATTATGAGGTAAAACTGGAATTAGTCGATAAGCTTGCAAATGGTTAGACATTTTCATTGACTTTGCAGAACCAATTTTTATTCCAAACCATGCATCATACTCCTTCACGACATTGTGGTTCCCGGGATAAGTAAGCACTAATCGTGCTTTGCCATGAACATGTCTTATAAAAAGAGGTGACGTTCGGAAGCGTTGACACTCATCAACTATGATTTGATGTATTTCTCATTACTATCTCTGCCAAGAAAATGATCTAGAAAGAGCGTAACTCGGAAACCATTCCATGAACCCGAAACGAGATTAGTGATTCTGATGTGAATGCACTTCACCACTCTGAACCCGCATTATTTTGGAACTAGCCAACTAAGAAATGAACTTTCTTACTACCTGATATCACAAAGTGGATGCAATCTTTCGCTACCATTATTCAAGAAACCCCGATATAGTTAGATATTTAGACTGAATAAACAATAACTGCAGAATCAATCATTCAGGGCGGCCACCTCTCCTAAGGGAATGAGCTAATTAAGCACAGGTTAGTTATAAAGTTCATGTATGGATTCACGCGTAACTGTAACTGGTGATCCTGTGAATCATTTTATTGGTGCTTTCTAACCAGTTAACGTTCTCAGCATTGGTATCAGTGTCTCCTTGAATGTGCACGCACATAAACATAACCTTGACTGCTATGCAAGCAGTCAAAGTGTCTTATTAGCAAACAACTAATGGAGGTACAAATCCGTGCAAATCCATAGACTTATGTCCCATCAGCAGAGCTGTTTCGTTTGCAGAAGGGTAGCCTCTGTGGTTCTAGAGACAATCTCACGGTAGATTCCATTTCAGACCACTGACGTGAAAGTTTCAGAAAAGTTCATGCTACCACCTGTGCCCTCTCAGGGTAATTGTCCTGCACAAGAGAAAACGGAGACAAATTTCGTTTCCGTCGGACGCCCCAAGGCGAGCTTCATCCTAGGAGATTTCACAGATAAACTCCCATGTGTTATTTTCCTAGGCAATGCAGAGTCTTAAAACCGTGCAAACTTTTGTACATCCTGTTGTAGATTAGGAGTGGTTGAAGTGAAGCATCGGCACAACTCGTAACACTATTCAATTGGAAACACTAGGTTGTTGTGAAATTTCATGCAACCAACTGCTTGATCTACTTCAGAAGAATTTTCAGACTTTTACGAAGACTCGCTATACGGCCTTATGCGACTTGGAGCGACTTCACGAACAAATGCACGTAGAAAGGACGTGATTAAAACTGCCAATGCTCTTGCGTAGAGGACTAACTTTAGTAAAACTGTCGAATTTGTGGTGTTTTGAATCTCGAAGTTGTTCCAGTTCTCCTTCTAGCCTGGTAGTTTTATCGATTTCCTCTTTGCATCTGATATCTAGTAAATGCATGCGTTCTTGCCATTCAAATGCATGATCAGATAGTATTTTTTCATGATCACGTCGCAAACGAGATGTTTCTAATGTCGCTTGACGTAGAGCGTCCGACCGAGCCACAAGTTCACCTTGAAGTCGATTCACTGTCTCCTGAAGTTTAGCACGTTCAGTCTGGAATTCGCAAAAAAATAAACAAATAAATTGAGTTATAACTGCTGGTAGGCTAATCCATGATCGAAATTGAAAATATTGGGCAAAATAGTCCACGGTTCTTATCCCTAGGGAGTTGAATCGTTCGAAATCACTGGCACTGCACCTACTAGACACTTAGCATTGAACAATCCAACTTTATTTTTCTACCATGCTGGAGGCCGAGTTTACTAAACATTGCACCCGCAGCCCAAATGGTCTTTATGGTTAGCCCATCATGAAACATTTGCGAATCAAGTGGTTAGTTTGGAAATCATCAGTTTACAATATCTATCGCGTACAGTCTAAAGTCTTTACACTCAACAACTAATGAATAGTTGGATATCACTCCTCATCCATGCTATGGACATAAGTGTCACGCCCGCGAAAACTTGGACATGCTGGACGATCTCGATATTTTCGCTGCATTTGTTTACCATCTACACCTGATCGGTCGTCCAAACCTACTTTATGCTATTTGTTGCCCCAAATACCCATAAAACTTCCCTCCAATTACAATTAACGTATCTTGCTAGAGTTAGGCCTAAAAAGGCTAGTTTTCGTTAAAAAAAATGTGCACACTAAGTTTAAGCTCAAACCCGTTGAATACAACAAAAGTCGGAACATCTCTGACGCCCAGTTGAAGTGAGAATTAAAAGGCTATAAGCCCCTTAGCCAGAATCCATCTGGGCTTTCTAGCCAGTCTCAATTATTCTCCCATTTGTTGCCCATTAAGAGCTCAAAACTATTTTATGGTCTGGTTAACGCTAATTCCAGCGGCTTCAGTCGTTCGTCCCGATTCTGGTTCAGTTTGGCTCTGCTTAATCGAACAAGAACAATGAGATGGAGTCCCTGCTTCTAACACGATTGTCGTTTATCTCTCACACGCGATCTACATTGGGTCTGCTCGGGTTGCGGCTCGCGCGCCTATTGAATCCCGTGCCTCAGACACGTTCTCCGTTTTGGTAATCATTTCGAGCGCCACCTCCGTCCGGCTCTGAGCCCGTCAGGAAAATCAGGCCCCTTTTACTTTGTCCCAGTATTAGGGCCGATGATTGCTTTCTCATCCAGCTTTCCGAATTGGAGTCGACCCGGCCCTTGGCCCTGAGTTCAAACGGGCTTGTCTGGCAGCCCCGAGCCCCGGACATAACCCGCCCTTACTGTCACGTGACTCATCACGCCGAAGCAAAACGGTCACGGAATTGTAACACCAGCTCGCATCTTAACTTGACGACACCGATCGGTAAAGATGACTCGTGGCAAAATGTTAAGGCCCTAATTTCTGCGGCAAAGGTTTGCTTCTATTTTCACTAAGCCCCCATGATTCACAGTCTGCGAGTCAGTCGTACAGCCTATGCAGTATTTGTGTTTGTCCCGTACCATAAATGGACTTTGGATACCGGGGGGACTAAGATCGAGTCCCAACAATAGATCACATAACCTGAAGAACTATGGCTTAATCTTCAGCTCTGTTGAGAGCATTAAATAGCCCAATTCTTACTCGTACATTGATTGTCACTAAGTGCCCTCAGCCCACACAATGTATGTGAAAGACGTCAATGCTTGCGCATGATGTAGGAAATTACATCACTATTTTACCTGCTTCTTTTGATGACAGCTACCGCACAGTAAGGCTTGCATCTCAACCTCACTTCGTTAATCCGTGCCTCGCAGGATCCCTATCTTTGTTCTCTCGACTAAAACACAAAAGTGGAAAACAATGGAGTTGTTGAGTTTGTACTGCAGAACCAAGCCAACTGACTACAAGGTGACGCCGAACTAGCTCATGATGCCAGAGTCACCGGTGCGCTACGCTTCTCGAGAGCGAGGAACAAATATGGCGATGAGCCATGGCCACAGAGCATCACGTCCACTTAAACAAGCACACTCCAACAATCAACTAATCGTCGAGTATTGCGTACTCCAACTGACTAATGAGAGCTAACGTAGGTCACGGTTCTATATGGTCCGCGCTACATGCTGTAGCTTGACTGATGACAGTCATTCAAGTGAGTTAGACATCCAGTGGTGGTGCCGATGTTGTGTCAAGTTTGACCCCTTAAGGTCTTTAAGTAGGTCACAGAAGCAAAGCCGCCAGATAAAAGCTATTCTGATGGCCTCTACTGTGGCTGGATCACAAACGCGAGTGACGATTCGACGACTGCCCAATGATGCAACCACCTTAGCACCTGAGCAGCAGCTTTCTGCTGGCTGACCTGCTTAAGAATCCACAGATGGAAACACGGTGTGAGTAGAGGCTACGTTCGGATGCCGCAAGTGCAAGGCCATTTTGCTTCAGAGGTGATGAATCAAACGAAATTGAGGCACGACTAAACCCAGAAGAGCAGGCTGATGGCCAAGCGTCTCTGGCGTCAGCTGAACAGTACACTGACTTGAAACTGGACCGACTGCAGGTAGAGGACAAGCACGGAGCCAGCCAGGCACCTAAGTCTGTGGGATCAAGCTGGTCTAATTTGTTACACGCAAAGGGAGGAGCGGACATTACCATTCGCTATGATGACCAAAGAGTAGACAATGAACTCCTTAGACGAGATAATCGGCTGATGAGCTCCATCTTGTGTAGACCTATAAGAACTATTTACGACAAATAGGAGACAAATTGTCGTGTCGAGCGTCCAGAGGCCACTTGATCACTGTCACTTGATTAGCCGACTGAAGGCGCTAGGGTTAGCGACCGCGATGAAAAAGACTATAAAAGAAGTGCAACGATGATTTCCTGTTGTAAGAAATAATTGGTGATTTTGATGTCCAGAAGGGTCACCACGATGCCAATAAGCTCGATCCCCTGGATCCTTCTGCTTATTTTCGGACTCTCCTTAGGAATGACACCCCCCGCTAATATCGCCGAATTAGTGCTTACATGAAATTCACACACAGAATCCTCTTTTCTCGCCCAAAAAGGCAAATCTGCATATTTCATTTCTTTTCAGGTCACCTCGTTTTATCTCTTTCGTTCTGTGTTCCCTAGCCTGCATTCATCGTTTTTGAATACGTGAATAACTTTGGTTTCTGACGCATTTTCTGTCCGACTCATCCATGGTCAAAGGGTCTCTGTGTCTTTTATTCGAATCGCCAGCCTATACGGCCTTTTTGTTGGTCTCACTTTCCAAAGATTTTCCCTGATAGGATTTGTATTTCTCCTTCATCATCTCATGACTTCGTTTTGATGTGCACTTTATTTTACCCCTGAACCGGTCGGGTTCTTCATTCAACTTCGAATGGTGAAATTAGAACTTCTGTTTCAAGTTATGATCACCCCACATCTGCGCGGTTGCCTATACCGGGGGTATGTGCCATCGCCGTAATCACTGTTGGGACTTTTTACTGGTCTGTCGCAGCACCCCAAAATCTTTCCACCGAGTTGTTCGTTTTGGTCATTAAGAAAACCGAGTTTCCTCTTGTACTGATGAGGCGGTCACCCATAGATCGGCTTACATCCGCCTTGATTCTTTCGAAGGCACTGATATCGATTTATTATCTGTTGTAGCTAAATCACCCCACAAATGTGAAATACAGTGTCTAGGTTTGCGGTTGTCGTTCTCGGAGGTGCACGCAGATTACTCACTCGATGTAGTTGACGTATTGATCCTGGAATGAAGTGCTGTTCAACTAAACTACTAATTACCAGACGCTCTCGGTCCAACGCTAGTGGAAGAATCATTCTCAAATATTCACAGCCAACTTAGAAACATTCCAAATGGGAATCCTTTTACCATTCATCTTTCCCATGCATTTTAAAAAGCGTGCCGTTTTTACGAAGCTCATTGGTGGCGAATAAGCTAATTGGATTATTTTTTGTCTGTCTTCAAAATTTTGATGACAGTTTTGGCCAGTGGGAAAACCACTTAACCAAAATTAGTGGTGTGGTCTTGTCACTTGTTGGGTGACGTCTTATTACTGTCCTGTATGTCTGCCCTCCAGTCACCGAATCCTAGCTCTAGATCGCCGTCGTCGTCCCCAATAGCTCAAGCAACAACAAACAGGCTGAGCCGCACAAAATTTCGTCTCATTAAATGAAAATAATGCACATTTTAAGTTATTTTCCTTGCATATTTGGGCCTGTGATGCTGTCATTACTTTATCAGTTGTCAGTGGCGCTCTCACAACGATTGATGCGCTTCCCCTGATCTAGTTCACGTCGTTTTATTGTCGAATCCGGACCACCCATCCTGACTGTTTAGCACAAATCAAGGTATGACTTTCTCAGTCTGCAGGGCCGCAACGCTGCATTCCAATCACGCCAGCACATCACCTAGGGGCTGATAGCCAATGACATAACGCGGTGCTGTTTGCATCTACTCGTTGTCTGGCTCAACCAGGCGTGCTATACACTACTAACCATTATCTTCGAGCAGCACTGTCCATGGCTTTTTCTCACTCTTAAACGCACTCCTTAGGTCTCATCCTTTTCGTACCTCTGATTACGGGAACAGTCGTTCCTTATCTTTTCCGTTTAGGCATGAATCCCGAGCTGGTAATAATAGACTTTCGAGCTAACTTCGGTTTGTAATGTTTACACACTTTTATCTTCCTTCATTACCGTTTTATCAAGCATTTTATTTTATCAACTCACGTATTGATGTTTTGGTGTTCCCCTACCTTCTTCAATGCGTTCGTCATGCGCTTTGTTTGTTCCAGTTGAAAATTCACCTGCTTCCGAATGCACAAAACCACTGTCTGACATAACTTGGATTGAATTGACATAAATTTGTAATGAGTAGCCTATCTGCTGATAGCACTTAACCATGATTCTTACTAGCTTTTTCTGTAACACATTCCTTTTTATCCCGGGGCTCGTCTGCATATCCTAACAACTTTCCAGGGCTTTGCCAAGCGTTCAATCTAAAAATTTGCACCATTCCGTAGACATACATTTGTTGACTGTCCTGACATGAGTTGACTTGAACAAAAGAATGCAAATCCTACCGAATTTGGCGCCAATCTGATTCTCAAACGGTTCGCTAGGTCTGCGTTACTGGCGACTGATGTATTCGTTCCCAATTAGAAAATCTCACTCGTTTATTTATCAACAACAATGCTAACCACCCCAAACCCGACTAATAACCAAATGAACCCTAGATCCGCGTTTCTCAGACCACAAATGTGAAAGGGCATTACAAAACACAGTAAATGTAGACTACAAGTGTCGACCAGCGGAAAATCAATAGAGAGCGCATGACCAAGTTTTTGAAATCAATCAGTGTCGATTAGTCATTTTAGATTGAAAAGAGTAACAATCATAGGTTCGTCTGAGATGATATTTCTTTATTGAAGGAGCTCGAGAACGACCACCCTGGCCCGGAAACATGTCCTACGTTACATCCATTTCTAATAAATCACTGATGTACAGCTGCATCACTTAGTTCGTGAGTTTTCAAGATATTCACGGACCAGTCGAAATGCCGCAATCAATACTTTAATCAACAACCCGGAAGGAAAATAATCAAAAAGCCACCGGGCTCTAGGATGGAGAGCCATGATCAGCCTAGTACTCCTAATCAATCGCCTTCATAGTCCACTTTACTTACACGCATTTCGGAATTCGCCGTTGTTTGTGGTCATTTCACAGGCTCTAGAGCAATTGACCTCAAAGAAATTCTCAATTTACATTGAATATTATGGGGCGGATCTGGTAGAATTCAATGGATCAAGCTGAACTGAAGACAACAATCGTTTGCAAGGTTGAATTCGCATGGATGTCGAGAACAGTTAGGAAGTATTCTGTGATAAACTGCAACCTCTCAACAAACGAAGTTTGTGCAGGTGCAGTTATGCGTGCCCGTTCCATAAAAATGCTCCTCTGACTAACTACTGGTGCCAGATACTAAAAGAAACGGCTAAACTCACCCATTATATGTATATATATATCAGTTTGACCACCATATGAATATCTTAACAGTGACGTATCACGAGCTCGTCAGGAAGAAAAAAGTGAGATTAAGTCACAACTCTGACGATTGAATTGCTAGGAATCCATCGTCAGTAAACAGTGGTCATTTCCATGTGGCACCTAGCTCCCCCAAGGTGAGATTGATTTTGCTTCATACTCCGAGAAGCCCCAGAAGATTGAGAACAATGTCCACTGGTTAGATATCTCCTTTAATTATCACACAACGAAATGAAACAAGTTAGACAGAATCAAGATTCAGGTCGCAGCATGATTTTATACGAGGCGCACTCTCAACCCAAGTTTACTTTTTCCCAATTTACATCAGATTGAAATAAAATTACTCCATTCAAGAAAACATGTTTACTAAAATTTAGTAGAGTGAAACATAGAGCTTCTTCGCGAAGAATTTCCGAGAATTTCTTTTCAGAGTTGTCTATTCATTTCACCACAAATTAACATGGCCATAGATGGGGGCCCTCAGCATTTCCTACGATGGCACAGGAGAATTATATTCCCTGAATTGTTGTGCGACAAATCCGTGTTACATATCTGGCTAATGTTGGAGCGTTTCAGTGGTATTCAAGTCTCTATCTGGATGATGGTTCATGAAGCATATGTAGTAATCTGTGTCGGGACTAGAGGTAGGAACCTGTGTCGCCGAATGTCAAGATCAATATAAGGAACATTGCAGTCACGTTCGGACATGATTGACTTCCTCCACGAAAGACGTCCTTGCTATAATCTGTTCATTTAATACAACGTAAATGATGCCCTTGTCTGAAAAAGTTTAATCACCAAATTTTTAGTCGACTGATGTATTAAAAGCAGTCCCTTGTCCTCCACATTGCGGGACCAAAAATTTTGCTGTCCGGTAGTGACATAAGCGCTTAACCCAGCGCGCCTAAATGACCTTGGACGCGAGGTCAACTTTAAGGTAAATCAAGATCATCCTTAGAAGGATTTTTTTCTGTTCGTGCTCGACCATGATTATTGGACCACAATTAACAAATAATTATCTTCAGTCTAGAGATATATTCGTAGTCATGGGTGGGATACTGGACAAAATCAGTGCTTTTGTTGGACAAACGAGTTGATTTCGGCCCATGAATTTAAACTTGGATAAATCCCAAGACCCTTCCAAAAACGTTTATAGAATTTTCCTGCTCCAGCTGAATTTTATTTCTCATATTCAGACTCGTCTACCTGAACATCTAGGTTCGCCCATGTCTAACTGGTTTTATCACGGTCTAAAAACAGACCTAATAAAAGAAAACTATAAATAAATTCATGGTATTGGTGATGGCCCTTTAAACATTGCAAGCATTAGTGCCTCAAAGACATTGACAGTGGAAATTTTTAAGCATATATATATTCTCCAATAGTATACACGTGAATAAACAAAGATTCCCAGAGGAATACGGCCTGTTTAGCGATTACTGTAGTGAGTATCTGATGCTTCCCTGTTGACCTATCTACGTACTTGGACGCTACTTCCATTGTCACACCTGTCACGCGTACGAATTTTTGGTGGCGGCTTTCAGTGGCAGACAAATAACGTGTGCGTGTCTGATGAGGGACAATAGTCGTGAAATTGGCCTTATGCTTCCGGGGTTCTATTTATTCTGTATTGTACAACTGACTAACGTATACCGTCTTGCGCTTGGAGCATCGGCGTTCCAATGGTTGGTAGTACCTGTGTAAAACAAACAGCGATTACAATTGCAGTCTCGAAGACATTCTTGACCGATTCGTACCTCTATCTCAGAAACAAGATTTGTGGTGGAATTTATGTACATAAGTCTTTATTGCTGCGTGGTTTGCCACTCATCTTATTTTCTTCCCAACAGCGATCTATGCTAACTTAAAGTTTCCTTAGAACTCTTTTTATCCTATCATAACAGATCAAGTGTATCAATCATTTTCGACTCTGGTTTATGAACCTTTTTCACCAGCTCCCTTACCGGCTATTATCTAAAAACCCCATAGTATGATCTAGATCACGGGTAGATAAGAATCGGCTCGTTTGACTCCCCACTCTCCAGGGTTTCAGTGACAGGAAACAGGAGTACAAAACTCACTTTTAATATTATGTAGGACCTTTTGGATTCGGCTAACTGTTGCTTCAGCTCGCGAATAACCTCTGTCACTTGTGTGTTCCTTTTGTTCTCCACAACAGATTGAATACTGGGCTGACCAAATTCAACTTCTTTCATTTGTCTGTCACCTTCAATTAGACGTGCCTCGAGACTGGACACTATGTTCATATACTGCGCATTCTGTCCAACGGATAAAAGAAATTATGTCGGAGAATCCGATGCATCAATTTTATTTTTATTGGGAAGACTGTAATATTGATATCATTGTGTAGTAACTGGCTAACCGTGTGTAAATTTTTACCAGACAAAATTCCGTTATAACATATCTCCTCAAGTTCAACCACAGTATGCAAAACATGGAATACTTTCTATCTCCACCAGTAACTCTGCGATTGACGTAGTACCAATCACAATGGGGGAAAATTGGGGCCCACGAGGTCAATTGGTAATTTTTATCTTGAGTACTCGGTTTTTAGCTAACTTACTCATAGTCGTACACACAGTATAAGAGAAAAGTTCGCCTAAACACAGGTAGACTGGAAATGTACCACATTGTAACACTTTTTATTCCTCGGCTCAGCTCAGTTTTACCAACTACCGACCTTGCACCAAGGCACGCTGGTTTTGGCTGCTACCTCCCAATACTGTCAATTCAAAAGAGAAAAGGAAAACGGGGAATAATAAAAGAACAATGGCGAGAAGTTAAGTTGAAGAGCCATACATGAGAGTGGAGGGCTCAAAGGCAAGATCTACGCCGGTTGTCATATTGAACTGCATGGACTACATCCGCATGCAGATGGCCGGACGAAATTCGCCCCTGAAACACACAACCGGTTTCGCGATCATTGCCACCCTTTAGATATGTGTACCCGGTATGATCATTCTGAAGGTTAGCCTTGCCTGACCGACGAAAATCCTCCCCCGAATCACCATGTGATTCTTATATGGACTTACCATCCATTCACGCTCCTAACGATTCAAATAAGATTCTAGTGTGTGGACTATTGTTCACAACCGTCCCTTAGGAGGATCTTATGGGCTCTAACCGGTAGTCCTACTGAAAATGCACAAGCCAGTTTACCGTCTACAGCTTTCATACCACCTTACCAGGCCAGTAATGGACTACCCCAACCCATAATCCAAACAACAGCATACATCGAGACAGACATTTTGTGGGAATCCAAAACGCATGTCCCAAACAGCGTAACCTATTTAGATTCCGTGCCTCTTCCAAAAACAGAACCAAGGGGACCAAAATCTCGACCCTAACCTTTGAGTTTTTGAGGTTATTCAACCATTGTTCTTTACCAATGGTACGAAGACAGCATCGTTCAAGCATGGAAATCATTCACACATCACTAGAGGTGATCAAGTGTACTAGTTGCCTGTCACCGCAATATGGTGAGAGATCCGAATCCCACATGCACCGGTCGCTACTTTATGACATGCTTCATGCATGACTGCAGTGAAAAGGGCATACACTTTAGCAACTAGGACCCCACATAGAAGGGGGACAGGCTACATTGACCCTAAAACTTATATTGGCATAGAGCCACATAAGGTCTTTCGACTCAGATATGGTAACCATCGCGGTCACGAGTTACCATCCACCACCATAGTGGTAGACGGGGATAGATGACAATTCGCCTGCATCTGATGGCTTTGAAAACTCAGCAAGGGCTTTGCTTCAGAAAACTGAAGATCCGCCCCATGGTGCACCACAAGGAAAGTTTGTTGGAAAGTACACGAGATTCTCCTAGTTGTTGTCAGGGGGTGGCTGAAAGCCCTGAAACAGTTGCTCGCGATTCATCGGACAAGCACAATTTCTCCTTCGTGCAACACTCCATTGAGCATTTTGTATGTATGTGCCCATGAGGATGGATATTCATCTTTGATATACCCAAAAGACACCTTAGCGCAAACAAAACTATGCAATAAATGTTTATGAGAGCGCAGGGGTAAGTTGTACTATTACGGTCTCATGGTTCTTTAAGGAGCTGGCCAGGTAAGGATCGACAGAACAGCTGTAAATCTGGGTGCGTATATGAACATAGTTATAACTGGAACTTGTCCTCGAGGAAGAAGTAGTTTTAGCTAGATTATTGTATTTATGACGAGAAGTGTCAGCGGGTATTCTTACGGAAGGCTTGTTTTAGGCTTTAAGATGTTGACAGATGATGATTTCTATCAATAGATATCTGGGTATGGAGCAACAAGAGGATGAGAATTAAAGGGATCTAGAAAATATGACATCTTTTGACGACAGGCCGGGAAAATTACGGGAGATGCGAAATGCAGTGAAGCGGAGCGCAAAACAACAGAACTCCTGATAAAATGTGATCGCGCAGTGGCATGAGAAGTGATAGATAAGAGGAGATAAGTCTGAATTTTGTAAAAGCGTGGGTCGAATGCCCTGACGATTTAAAGCGTACGTCTGCTAGCACACCAAGGAACTTTGCTGAATCTTGATGATCCACTGCTTATGGATCAATATTAAAGGACTGGCAACACTAAAGATGGAGCAACACAGGTCTTTCATGAGAGATAAATATAATGTCCGTGCATCTATGGGATTTACAGGTAGTACAGTACTGTTTGTATAATCTTTCCAGGCCATTTTCTCTTATTCATTGCACCCCAGAAATATTGGGTCAATCGAACTGACCAAGTGTTTTTGTACTGCCCACATAATTGAATTGATTACCGATTCGGTGCTGTTTGGTAGCTGTCAAACTCGAATTCCGTAGTCCAATTTTCAAGTTACGGAAGGTTATACAGTGTCCCCAGTCCTCCAAATATTCCCGGAGGGAAAAAATTAAATAAGAAACACCTTTTACCCTGAACTGATTTTGGTACATTGTTCGCCAGCAAAATCACCAGTAGGTCACTCATCTTAGAATACATCACTGTCCACATAGCTCCTTATGTGCGGCTATGTGTATTCCCACTTTCTAGACTCCTGCTGCTGTCATAAGGAAATTCCGTGGGATTTTATTTTTCCAGGGTCTTTGCGTCACTTCATCCTTCTAAGGTGTGGGAAACTCCATTTCACGATGAATTAATCCACTATTGTTTTGCCGAAATCACTGGTTACTTAAGGTGAACTTTACTTCCTAGATGCACTCCGATGGTCCGTGCGCTCATCTTAAAGATGATTTCACTAATATAGAGTTAAATACAAAAGGCAAAATATAAATATATGCAGATAACGATTTAACGTAACAACCGGATAATAGTAGTTTGAGAGGAAAGGTTCACGTACTTCTTCCCGGTACTTCAGGGTCCGAGCTTCAGACAATTCCAACTTTTGACGCAGTTCCAAAATTTCCGTCTGAGTGTTTGTCAATATTCTTGTGTTGTTTTCCAGTCGCGTATTACTTACGTCTAGTTCTTGTCTGATCATTTTCAGTGCGGAATCACGCTCGTTTACTTGGGTTTGTAGACTGTCTTTCAGACGGGTCACTTCTTGCATTGCATCCTAGTATCAAAACCGTAGTGAAATCGAATGTGATCTATTAGTGCCTTTGTTTAAGTCCTAAAAATTATCTCAGTGCATGGAGTTTAGTTTTCAAATCAAATCGCGTTGGGTCAGATGGTGATTTGGTTCATCCGGGTTAGCGGCAAACCCAGACTAAACGCCTGGAACTTAGATCACAAATGAGATAAAGATTAAAACGCTTGGAAGCCGTTCTGGCATACCATCAAGTGAAGTGACCCATATGATCACTTATCCCGGAGGACACAAAAGAGCAAGACACGGAACGACGGTGTTCCAGTAGGCGGAGGAAAGAGAGTTTGAGATTGAGGAAAGTTCCTAAACAGGGCAGTGGTAAGACGATGATTTTGGGTCGGTGGTAAACTGTTAGAAGCATCCGATTGTTCCTAATCAGTAAAATCTTAGGGTATTACTCCGTCAGTTTCGTTTTATTGAAACTCTTTTAAAGACTCCGCAGTAAGGTCCAAATCTTCTTTCAAGCCGAGGGATAATGTAGACATTCCGCAAAAGTGGGAGTGAGAATGCTTAGAGCAATCAACGGGAGACGCTTGTGAGATATGCACGGTTTTCCAACCATAAAAAGACATAGAACAAGGTTAGGCTCGCTCCGTGAGGCATACCTAAACTAAAGTTTGCGTTATTCGCGCGACAACCTTGTGAATGGGATACATCGTAGATACAGATTAGCGCTAATATTTACAGTTCCACATGGGCAATCTCAATCTCAATGGGGCAATTGGAAGCTAGACTTTGACAACAATGAAACTCTTCATTAAACTAAGTCTGCCTCACACACTCACTGTTAGCTAACATGTGCTAGCTGATTAATGCAATTGCGTAGGAATTTTCCTGATGGTCAGCAAAAAACGGAATTTCAATTCATCAATAACCAGCTATTAAGGAGATCGAACGCAAAACACATACTATTGCCATTAAAGTCAATATCGCCTTATTGAAACTTCAGACACCATTCGGGAATTTCTTGCTTATCACTTGTCCATTTTTGTTGGCGCAAAAGATATTGACGCGATCATTTCATATTCCAAGAAGTTGACCCCATTTTAGGGCCTGTGAGATTCATCGAAGTCCGATGTTTCCTAAAATTCTCCGCTGACGATACTATTGTTGTCAGGAAAATGTTGTAAACATGGTAGATTGTTACTTCAGCAATTGACAAGTCTCATGAGAACTGCTAACTTCTCGTAGCATCGATCCTCTTTCTGTCTTGCTGAACTGGTTAAAGGCGACAAACTGATTCAAAAATCTTGTAAATAACTAACACTTCTAGCAAGGTGGTGAAGACAATCAAAAGTACTGATACTGGTAACTGTGACCAATAGTTAATAGGAGAACAGAGGATTTACCAACTGTCAACTTAATCTTTGTGTGTAGTGGAAACATCTTAAACCCAACTGTCACAAAATGAGCATTCAACATTAAACTGTGGGGTGGGGCTCAGTAAAGGCTACTTATTCACCACCTTTCACATTGGTACAGAAAGAATGAATATGCACTACACGTAGGGAGTGGCTCTACACGGTTGTAGAGAGAAAAGAATATCGTAACAGCCGACAGACCCGCATATCCTTCATTATTCTGATTCGACAGGAAATGACAACACGCGCGCCTCTTTTCACGGTTAGCTCCTATACCCTTCACTGTTTCCAACGCGCAGGGTAACGGGTTATTTGAACTCCACCCACAAAGGTGCTTACTTTACCTAGAGCCACTGTGCATTTTCTCATCTCATGCAGACGCGTCATCTGTTGACCCCCACTTAGCTACTTCCACTCCATAAGAGAAAAGGAAAGTAAGCCTCAATACAGTAGATGAGTGTTCGCTCTGTGCAACGCGGCTTGACCAGAGAAGACTACTAAACTTGGTAACCTGTGATAGAATACTTTCTGAACCAGTAAGCAATGCTTTATTCCCAACATACGCATTGCTCTAGCGGTCAATCGTCCAACCCTGGAGATACTACGGAAACATCGATGACGACGAACATTTTCGGCACGAAAACTCCGGGTATCGCGACAATGCAGCATAACTGGGCGCACTCCGGCGTGGCATACACGATATTTCAACATAAGCGAAATACCAGGTAGGCGCGAAAAGTGTCTCGGTCCAGAGTAGGTCGCTCGTGTTTACTTGTAATACCGCGCCGGTAATCACAGTCACGTAGTGGGCCAAGTAAGTGAGATGTTCTATAATGGTTAGGTACTCACAGTGGAGTTTCAAGTTCGGTTCAACCGTCCTCCAGCCCGTAACACCACTTAACACTTTGAGGGTTCAAGGAACATGTTGATTAGGGCTACATCCCTCCCGAGTCCTTTTAATAAACCCTCCGCAAGATCCTTAGATTCGTACAAACGCACAAGATCATCGACGTAATCTACGTCACAACTTTCCTCCACTCGTTAATCCGACACTTGCATCCTGAAGTTCCTTTCAGTTTGTACAACCGTTAACGTTATAACAACGTGCTCTCGTTTTAGTAGCTCCCTTACAGCATCGTCCTCAGAGAGAAAAAGATGAACGTGGGATAATGGAAGATGCAAAAGAAGAACGGTTTCTGATGGAAGAACACCACTGACTGCAGCAGAGCCTCATCAGCTATTGTCTCAACCATCACTTCTGGGAATGCAATGTAATCCGACCCGGTAGTCTGACCGTATCTACGCGAGCCAGCGCACTAGTTAGAGCTGTCTCAACTTTTACCGATGTCATCTACTGGTCTCCTCGAACCGTCTTCTAACCATTACTTGCCTCACAAAACAACCTACAACGAAGCAGCCGTTCGTAGGGCATGCGCTATGCATGTGCCAACCAGCTTAACCTATTATGATTCAGTTCCTGTTCCAGCGACTGGATCATAGGACACAGTACCTTTGGTCTAACGTCTGAGTTGCTCACGAAATTCTTCCACAATATTCTGCAAGTACTAGGAAAACAAAGATGTTCACAAACCGAAAGTTTTCGCATAACTTTTACTCTCAAAGCTCATGTTTCGCATCCGCAGGGCAATACTGCTGCTGCATATACTTAACTAGATGCCACACCGAAACCACAGACACCTAAAATTAGCAAATAACAATAACGCCTCCAGTAACTTTAATGCCACCTACGATGTATGAGCAGCAGGTGAGAAACGCCTACCGAAGTAATTAAATACCAATACAGAACACACTTGTACCCCCGGCAAGAACGGCGTTCGGCCTCGAGCCAATCCAGTCTTGCAATAGCATTTTGCACTTCGAAGGTACAAAATGCATCTTAAACATACCCACACTGTCGTTCAGACGAACTAGAAAATTTTCCAACTTGCCTAGGTCCTTAGTCAGCAACATAACATCGTCCGCAAAGTCGAAGCCAGACATATTCCTGTTTGGGCAAATATCAATGCTACTATTCCCACATGAGGACAGGGCTTTCTCCATGACCATTTCAATGCCAAAGTTTAAAAGAAAAGCTGAAAGAGGGCGTCCTGACGAAAACCATTTCTCGTGGTGAACTCGGGTGAAAGATCGGGGCGAGCACAAATTCGGCTTCGGCTGTTCGCATACGAAGGTTGGGAAAGTGAAATGAATTTCTCTGGTGCACCCTTTGGTGAGAGGTAGCGTTACAGAATTGCACGACTGACTGAGTCGAACGCCCCTTGCAAATCAAGAAAGACAGAAATTGTAGATATACGGAACATATGCCTATGACCTAAGATCTGTCGCAAGGTGGAAATTCGGTCAATACGACCCGACACGGTCAAACACCTGGTTGATTCTCGCGCATGCGCCATTCACGAGCACTAGATGTGGTCAAAAAAAGTTGGATGATACGACCACCGTTGTCAGTTCGCTCGGCTGCAACAGAAAATAAGCCTCTGATATGCGGGTCTATGTCCGATAAGTAGCCAAGTTGGGCGTTGAAATCACCAACAACGTCCATGACATTCGTTGAACACACACTTCGGAATAATCGAGACAACTCCCGGTAGAACTCGTCTTTCGCCTCGGCAGAGCTACAATCAGTGGTGCATACGGATAAAACGAACAAACAACGAAACTTCATTCGACTGTTTTTGACATGAACATAGCCCACCAACCGAAATGCACACAAATGACTGTCGACTGAGCTCCAGTGTGACAGTGCACACTCCGCTCAGATGCTCAGAACGATCCCAACGCCAGCCTGACCACGAGAGCTCGAAGCTGGATAATTGGGCACAGAGGAAGTGAAGTGAGAGGATGGGTTTGCATCTGGTCAACGAAGGGTGACTATGGAGGTGGTATCCTGTGTGTGCGTTTTCCAGATACTGCATACATCCGTTTTAATATTTTCAGAAACTCTAACCAAAGCCGTTTGCAGCTTTGTATGATCATGCGCGTGGACACTGAAGACAGTTCAGTGAACTGAACACTAAGGTTTAATTAGCGCGTCCAAACTATTCCCCCCTTCCACTAATGTTGTCATTAAATAAATCCATTGAGACGCAATCCTTCGTAGCATCTTGCATGGTGCGCGCATAGAAAGAAAATGAATTAAAAAGCTTTCTTGTAGAAAATACGCCAGAGTTATTCGTGCGATCTATGTTTGGCGGCTACCCATACCACAGAAGTTTTTTTTTCTTTGAGAACTCTAATCGGAGCCTTTGGCTTAAAAGTCTTACCCACAAAGCAGTGAGTCGTTAACCCACCACGAGAACTCAGAGTAGACGCATGTTTGAAACTATTTACCCTGCTCTAAGCAATGGATAGCGCGGTCCTGATTATCCTGCGCGACAACCAATGCAGTATGGAATTCATTGTATTTGCTCCATTCATTGAGGATTTTGCACACATGCTTCTAGGGAATCCAACCCCTAACCGGGATAACAAATAAGGTTCTCAGCTAAAGCCTCTAGTTTTAACCAGTACTTGTCCGCAAAACAGTGGAGATTGACCGAATGAAGCCCATCTACTTGAATCAATCATTCATCATCTCGATCCTCTGACCGAGGTGCTAACTCAGCTCAATCCTCAAACCGAGTAACCAGGAGAATACTTCGTCGGGCCTTTACCCATTGACCTTTCGGACAGGGTTAGATACTCGGCTTGTAATAACCCATCCTGTTATCTCGTTGAGTCATGGAGGCACCCGAGCCGTCGCACTACGTCAAGATGCAGTCTCTTTATAACCCCCCTCAATCATCCTGGATTACCTCGTCCACGACGAAATTAAACGAGAATATCGCTTGCCGTGTCGTATAATCCTGAACAGTCCTTGACTGTTGCCCGAACCAGCTGATACTTCAATTTATTCACCCACCTTAACCTACTAGTGGCTATGGTCACTCTTTAAACTCACAGTCACCTGGACCTGTAAATGTCGTCATAGCTTAGTCACTTCCTTGTAGTAAAGGAGCTGATGTTTTCATTCTCATAAGCTAAAAGTCTTCTGTGAATACCTTGTCCTTGATGAACATTGGAACTAGCACGGTATTTGAAATCAGCTGCCAACTGCATGGCTTCCTTGTTTTGTTTCCACTGCACATGCACGTTTCTATCCATCAGAGTTCGTGCTTTTGTATGTGTAGGACACGCTAAAGGTGGAGAAAATGTCCAGTAGTCACTTTATGACTACGGAGTTAGATGCATCGGAACATGCGTATGCAAAAGGAAAGCGTTAATATTAACCGACAGCAGCAAGAGGGGTACTTCTGGTATTGGATGGCAAGGGTCCTTTGAAGACAATCCTTAGGCGCTTACATGGCTGGGTGGCTCATCCTCATTATCGTCTAGAGTTAGACCGCACAATAAACCCTACTGACTGTTGCATTTTCCACATTGCACGTTCCAATTTAAAGAATGAATGCAAGGCGGACAAGGAGTAGATATACATGGATGGGAGAAGAAAAGAATGCCGTTGCAGCCAACACGGAAGGGCCGTACAACAGTACTGTTCAAATCATTCCGAAAACGATACCGCAATCTCCACTGATCATGGTTTGCTTCCACATATTTCAGCGTCTCCGGACCACAGATTGACGGGTCTTTTGGGATCAAACCGCGGTGACTTGAGGTATCTGTTTTGCCTTATACTACATTGTATAATATAGACGTTTGCGTACAAAAAACGTCGCATTTCAGTAAAAACACTTGGGAAAGATTGTAAAAATGGGAAAAATAAGCTGATTGAGGAATGATTTGGGCACATTAAGATAGGTTGCTCAAGAAGTCGGCTGAAGCACGGTCACGGGTATTGAACGAACAGCGGATCTTGTAGAAACATGAGGGCAGCACTTTGGAAGATCGTTGTGCCGAGGATACGTGGGACCAGAAATTATCTTGCGAGCAAATTTTTCACATGCGGATAAGTACTGATCACATAGATTGTTGGACAACTCGGCTAGTGGTGTGGACGACACATGGCTAGTAATCGATATCCCTCGGAGAAGAATTTCGGTCATCTTAAAAATGTCTGAAAAAATAACTTGAGAACAGTAAAAACTGATTGGAAAAACACGTTGGTATGCAAATCGGGGGATGGTGCTTTGTTTCATCTTGTAAGACCGGAGCCTTCGGATTTGAAATGACAACCACCAGAGATTCCTTAATCAACTGGAAATGTGAGAGATCCACTTCAGATTTTCATGAATAATAATTCCTGCATTTTTCACAGAATCAAGCCTAGCAAGTACTTTTGAGTTGATGAAAAACGTTTGTGATGGGTAGGCTCGTCGAGAAAAAGAAAACAGACATTTGAAACATTTAGATGTGTTGAAGTATCATAGATAGAAGCTAGATTGTTGGGAAAACCTTGAAAGTCATCTTTGCTCGATACCGTTTGAGAGGGGTCAACATCATCAGCATACTTAAACACATGAGAAGGGGAGCTAGTTGATAAGTCGCTCATGTAAGCGTTGAAGAGGTACGGTGAAAGAGCAGCATCCTGAAGCACTTCGGAGTTGTTAATCAACGGTTTTGAAGTTTTACCGTCCATTCGTGTGCACTGGGTTCGGTTAGTAAGGCAATCAGACAGCTATGCTAATAAGGGCCTGAGACACTCAAATGTTTCTAGTTTGTGAAGTAGAAGAGACCGTGGGACCAAACCAAATGCTGACGACTAGTCTAGAACGGCGCAACGCCCAGATTTCATCAGTGCGTTTAAGGACTTACAAATGTGGTGAATGAGGGAGGCGACAGCGTCCCAAATGGGCCTGTTAGATTTATAAGTGAACTGAAAAGGGTTATCATGTGGATACATAGAAGAACGCAGTCGCTTAAGTATAACACGCTTCGTCAGTTGGAGACCAGAAGATGTTAAGGCGATGGGGCGAACACGCTTTGCTAAAGCAGGAGAACTACTAGATTTTGTGATGGGAATGATAGTGACGGATATCCAACAGTCAGGGATGGAAGACGAGCTTAATGATGAGTTAATAAGGTTAGTGAATGCATCCGTTAGAGCTACAGCACTAAGACTGTCAGGACTACGCCCTGTGATAACTTTGGTGGTGCGGAAAAGGGTGGGCACCTCTTCTCTCGAAAATCTTGTAACTGTCATATCATCACCGTCTCTAATCTGCTTATCCGAAACTCTGTCTTGCCGGTGGAGTCTCAAGCCCTCTATCGACATTGGTGATAACGAGTTCAACGACTATTATTGCTTTCAGATGACAAATGTGAATATGGATCGATAGTTGAAGAGCCAGAGACAGAACCGACGTCTTCGTAAACAGAAATCGGATGTTTTTACGCAACAATATATGAATCCAAATCTTGGTCGAAGTAGCTACGGGCCAGCCAGCGCGAGTACCTCTTTTAGAGGGATTAGAAGCTATTTGAGATATAACAGTGCGTGTTTTCAATTCAGTGTGTGAAACAATGCGGTTTTTAAACAACCATAATTCCGATTGACTGTAACGGCGAACGGCAATATTCATGGAACTATAGTTCTCTTCAGAAAATAACGAAATAATGACGACACAGAATTGTAACACAACCAGTCAAAGGGAGGCCCATCCCTAATTTCGTTTTCACTTTCTCTCTCCACTTTGCTACATCATTTGTCGGCTTTCGTGTGCCTTCTTCCATTTCGTGGGACGGCGGTAGACGAGTGTTCGCCATACGCAACACGCGACCCAACCAACGAAATCTACTAGGCTTGATAAGTTGTGTTAGGAAGTTCTCTGAACCGACACCTAATACTAGTCTTCTTACCTATGTGCTACTCACACGATCACTGCACCCAGTCGTAGCCACACTACACAAGCATCGATGAACAAAAACCTCCAGACGATTAACGGGTTCAGCACGTAAGCTCCACGTCTCTCAACCGTACAACGGAACCAGGGGCACTGCGGCACAGTACACAATTTTTCACATTCAACAAAATATTAGATCGGCACCACAAGTGTTTCAATCCAGTGTATGTCGCTCCAGATTAGAATATACACATGCTCACTTCTACTACCGTGCTACCATCCCTAGTCAAACGATTGCCGAGATAAGTGGTACGATCAACAGTGTTTGCTTCCTCCCCATCGAGTATCAAATTCGTAGCCACCAACGTCCATTCCTGTCCACGTTGCACATGTTCCGCAGATTCGAACAAGCTCACGAGGTCGTCCGAGTGATTTAGAGGACGGATTTTTGCACCAAAACCTAATTCGGATCACTAAGAGTGTACATGGATGGCGAGTCTACTTAGGAAACATAAAGGCGATCTGTGGACGGTTTCCGTCGGCTGATCAAGGACGAGTGTTTATGGCGATTATAAATGGCTGGTGGAAATCTAGTAGATGCCCCTCAGCCTGTGTGAAATCATGCCTACTGTTCGTGGGCGTTACTCTCCCAGATCGGTTATCGAAGCTGAGACCTCATTGGCTATCAGGATTAAACTAATCCCACCATGATTGCTAGAGTCATTGCACGCTTTCTTCTTGAAGATGGGTATAGCTAGTGCATCGTCCCTACGAAAGCGGAATGCGCTCCTCGTTCCAAATGTCACAGAGCACGCAAGTAAGTGCTTCTATCGATGCCTCTTCACCTAGTTTGAAAAGAACTCAATGGGTTCATCAGGACAAAGCAATGCCCCTGCTCTAATAGCTGAATGTTCGATCCATGTTCCAATTCCATTGGAGTATTCATATGACTCCTCCGAAGGATTTGCGTTCGGTGATGCCATAGTGATTACATTAGTGTGCGGCCAGCCAAACTGGTCCTTGATATACTCACCTCAATGATCAAGCCTCGCCAAGAATAGGTTCTTCACTTCGCATGTCGTTTCACTAATCGAATCTCTCTGCCCATAGTTGTTGCGCGTAACCTGAAACAGTCTTTGACTGAAGCAGCTGCTACTTCCATTTCTTAACCTGCTAGTTTTCATGAGTCTTCCGAATGTTTGCCCTCACTTCGCATTGTGGATGCCGCCTTATCTTATTCATCTCCTTACATTTCAAGAGCTGACGTTATTTCTCCATTGGATTTAGCGACTCGCAAGAGATCTAATGACTTTAGTGAGTTGCAGGCAAAACCTGCCGAGTGCGTCGCTTGCTTGGCCTGATCCCACTACACATCTAAATTGCTGTTCGTCGGAGTTCTTAGTGCCTGGTGATTTCTGTTCATAAATGGTGCGAACAGGTGAATCAGACGGCTAAGCGGGTTTGTGGTGCGCACCGATGGCCATTGAGTTGCAGTAACAATCGCGTTCAAGCTAATTTGTGGTCCCACTCAACGTGCATGGATCAGTACGAGCCATGGTTGTGAACAGAAGCACTACAACGGCAGCTTATTCCGATAAGGTCCGTCTGACTCAGATTGCTCGTGGATTTAGAGTCCTACGTCACTGTGCAGCAAGAACTGCGTCGGAAGTTCGCTCTAGACGTGAGTAAACGACCGCTTGCACAAAACTGGTCCTTTGAATCCGTCGACGCATGGAATGACTACTAACCGCGATGCTTTATGCCGTTTTGGCGAGTAAGAGTGTCCGTCGCAGTATGCCTGGTATAGTTACATGACCAATATTAGGCTGCTCCAAAACCGGAGTAGTCTATCTTCGTCGTTTGAACGCTGGAAGGGCAAAGCGCAAGGTTTAACAAAACGAACTTCTGGTGTTTACATTTTCTGAATAGTGCAGTTAAATACCAGCCAACACTGTCATATCTGTCCCCTCGCGCATCCCAACGAGAGTCGCGAGCTTGTCATAAAATTCATCCTTTTTTGTGGTAACGTCAAACTCTTTTGCAGCATGTTCCAAGAGAACGAATGAACTGCACTTAAAACAGCTTGGAATTTTACGGTGCTTAAATGACTATTAAAAGGGATCCACTCCAAAAGGGCAATTTCGGCCTTATCGGACAGGATAGCTCTTAAACCACACTGACCCTCAGATCGAGTTGCATCGTCGCCTGAGTTGGTCATAATAATGGGATATTATGCTCAGTTAGTTAAACCGCAGTCCTCGGGTTCTAAATTTGTGTCCCACCAACACAACAGACGTGGTTCGCCAATCGGTCCATTTTCAGCCCTAAATACGGCTGCTGATCAGCCTGGATGAGACTATGCACGTAGAAGTGATCGAGATTCATAGGCTGACGAAGTTTGAGAACGAATGAGTTACAAGAGTGAAAATCAATAATGATGCTATCTGACAGCAAACCATTGTAAGTATCGGCCGTGTTACCAGTGGGAACCCAGTGGATAGGCAGACGGTGGAAAGTGAGAAGGTTGGGGACAGAAGACAAAGGTTTGGTAACAGAAGAAACTCTGAGTAAAACATACTTATCCGCAATTAACCTGCTCTTTGGAACAGGAAATGAGGTTCTGATTTTTCTGCCTCACGATCAATGCAGTAGGGAATTTCTTTTATCTATGTAAGTCAGTTTATTCTTAATCAGAATGGACATCAGAAATCACATGATAGATTCAGATTTTCTCAGTTTCTTCGGATTAATCACGGTAGTGCAAAAAGCTCACACCAGCCCCATCGTAAATTACTTCCTCGTCAGCAGACCAGTCCATAGAACTTGACCAGATGAATAGGACCACCAGAATACCAGATGATTGTTAATACATGGAAGTGAAAAGTCTACACGCTGGGACGTTAAGCAACTACTGATTATCAAACATTTAGAGAGACATGAGAAACTCCAACTTCACAGAAAACTTCAATCAGTACGTATGTGGATATATATATATAACACCAGAATCGAATCTGTAGCATCAGGAGTGTGCATGGAAGCTATTCATCGTAGAGTCCACAGAAGAACGACAACTGTGATTCGTTGATAATTCCTTGTCATATGGGCTGAGCCAACCTTATATATACATATATACATATATGGTTTAATGTGCCAGCCTTAGGCTGGCTTGGTATCAAGTCTTGACTATCAAATTTCCCTACTGTACTGAGTTTATTTTTGACAAATTGCCTAGGTTTGAGACAGATTCGACCACCGCCAAGTTCTGCCCAGTTGATCTAAATTTATTCCGGAGCCTTCAGCAAAACTGTCGATCATCTCGTCTCCTTCGTACGGATAGCGTGATTTCAGTAGGTAGGCAACTATGAAGCTAGTCACAGTGCCTCCTCTACCTAGCCAGATATAAGATGGCTTGTGTTCGCTGGGTGACTAAAATAAATCAATCTTTATTCGACCCTCAATGGATGCAACATGGACTCAACCTAATCGACAAATATTGCTGAAGTCCCCAAAGACACTGTTTATTGTTCTCCATTATGATTTATCATCTGGTTCGATGGACGCTGCTTTGAGTGGGGTGCATAAAACTACACTGCGTCAGGTTTTCGGAGCTTGCCAATGAACTGGTGCATCACAAGTTCTGTTCGTAGGCTACCAAGAAATCGATACGCCACGTAAAATGTAATGCGGAAAATTGTATCACTCTGTACCACATCGTAATGGAAATAGCTGATAATTAGTTGACGTTGCGGCCTTCACGGGTAACCTCTCTAAAGATTGGCTTTACGGGTTTCAGCACTTCCTAAAGCCACTGCACTGTTGAGTACTAGGCTAGTTCCGTCAAGTGAAGAACTGGATACAGAGATAGTGTGACCATGTTCGCATTTATAAGCGTCACGTCGTGGAGTGGTTAATCTGAAATATGACAACAGTCCTGTCGGGAGTGTTTGCAATGACGCTTCGATTACCGCGAGTCACTCTTTTCAAGAAAGATTCACAATAGAATCATTTGGTCGTGCACGTGACCTGGAAAAGTTTGCCAACTGTATTCCAAAAGACGGCTCATTAAACAAACAACGCCAATCACGCTGTGCTTTGATATTTCAAACATTTTAAATAACACGATGTATCGTGCCTTCCATACAATCCGAAATTCTTTCGGCTCTGGAATAGAAACGAATCAAGTTTCTCAAACATACTGGAGGATACAATTGCGTCGGATTTCAGGTGGCCGTATCGCAGAATGGCAGACTTTCCACCGGAAAACCTGCAAAATTCAGTGGGTGACATGACCGACTAAGTAATTTTTTGTCCGTTAAGCGGAATTTCTATTTGAGTTTTCTGTGGTACTAACGAGAAGCAAATAATTCAGATCAACTGTCTTTGGTTACATCTATTTCTTTGCGTTTTTTACTAATTGCGAATGAAAACACACCAATGAATAGATTTGTAATAGATGACTAGCAGCCAAGAGAATGACTTATAGTTCCTACGTTATTGACTGCTCGGTTAGCTCTGTTTTGCGAGGGGACAGCCTTTTTGTTCCATAGCATAAACATGAATCAAAACATGAATTGCTTCCGCATAATTCTAGAACAGGTGATCGACAATCTCTGAAAGAGTGACGCCCAGTTACCTTTAGTTTGTCAATAATCTCGTCTTTCTCCAACACACCAGAACCGAATTCATCCGTCCGATCACGTTCTGCTTTGAGTTCTTGTTTGAGCTTTTTCGATAGAGTTTCCTGGTGCTCCACTTGTTCTTGTAATGTTTGATTTAGTTGATGTAGGCTGTTGACTTCACTCTAAAAATATAGATAATCAAAGTTGCAGGCAGGAAATGAAAGATATTTCGGCACGGTGGCAGTATGGTTGTGATCAGAAATAGTTTTGGGTGAATTTTGCCGAACAAATGAAATATTTCGTTCTCGCGGTTCATCCCCTATCTCTGTCCCTCGTTCTTTTAGGCCAGGGTGGACGGATTCGATCTTATTCAATCATAAGGTATTCAATCAGGTTAGACAATGTAAGATTTATTTGACTGACAACATATATAATTCAGTTGTACTATGCAATATACCAGGTAGCTAATCAACGCATTACAAAAATCTGTTTACAGATCCGATGTCATCATAACCTTAGGCAGAAAGAAAAATAGTACAAAGGTAATGAGAAAAATGAAACTTTGACGCACGATGCACCCATTTCCGGTCCCCCAAACTTCTACGACAACATATGTTCGTCGAACCCATGGCCGGTATGTGGGTTTTATATTACCCAAGTGCCCTAATCGAAATAAAGTAACACGCAGCAACAACTGCGTATATCATAGGCACTTAAGTTATATTTGGTTGGAACAATGCGCATTCTTTGTGTCTGAAGTGGGATGAGAACCCCAGGGGAGGAAATTTGCATTCAATACTTTAGTCCACCACTCATCCGGGGGGATTTTCAGTCGACCATTCCTGTGGCACCAACAACGTGTCTATCGGTCACCGATTCTACATCCATGTTTGGATATCTACCCACAGAGTGACCCACTGTTTTGTAACATGTACAGCCCTGAGCTGGATTAATCTACTAATCTATGCTTTGTGAATAGAGGACGATCATGATGAACATCTACCAGTGTGCACGCAGCCGTCATGTCAATAGCAAAAACAAAGTGGGGGATTATCGCAAAGCGTTGGTAACAATTTGGAAGTCGTTGAGAATTGGCGTAGCTGGACTAGTAGCCATTTTTCTTTTGACACAATGGTTTATCCCGGATTCAGTATTCACAAGGGTTTAAGATGATATAAGGTTCCAGTGATTTCTAACAAGGTAAAACAGCTCTGAACATGGAACATAGTCAGTGATGCGTTGCGTTTACACTGTGTCATTTTATATCAAGGTTTATTTTAGGTACATTTTATTTTAATTACACCGGTTGTGAACAAAAGAAGAGGTAGGCCGTCCCTAGAGGAATTCGCTCGGTGAGCAGGCCGGCTTTTTCTGGTCTGATTTCATAAACAAACCATGATTATTGTATTGATACTAACGACTGCTTTTGTCCAACATTATCATGAAATTTGGTCGAATGACTTGGTAAAATGTTTCCTCAATCATTCATCACTAATATTCGAATGGAAATGAGATTACCTTATGATAATAATAAAAGCAGATTAACTCGAATTATCACAAAATGCCAGCGAATTTATTGATCTTCAGTTTTTTAACGTTTGTTATTTTACTCAATGAAGGGCACACCTTCGAAGATCTGGTTGTAACTAATTCAGACTTCCGTTTGGGGAACTGATTGACAATAGGATGCTAGAAAATCGCCTTTGGAAATGAATTGTGTGCGCTGCTGACATTAATAAATCACTGTAATTACTCTGTTTTTGGTGCCGCGGCTTACTCACATCGAGCTTAAAGATTCTGTTTTAGAAAATCGTCGTGATAAATCAGTGTCGCGGCTTTTCGATTGAACAACCCTTACAGCGCTGATGTGATTCGCGGCTGACCGGCGATATTGTACCACCAAACGTTTTATTGATCCAAATGAATAGGTATCCAAATTGCAACCTATCGTTCCAAATCGGGCAGTAAAGAAGCTATTGTGAATCATCACAGACATCGATCCATAGGTGGGTGAGCGAAAAAGCAAATATGATAAGAACCAGTGTTAGTTGCGTTGATCTGAGATATCACGAGTATCTTATCCTCAGATCAAACGAAAAATTAAACTTTACATTCCGGATCTATCAGTGTTGCTACTCGGATTTGAGCCCATGATCTTCCGCGGACTGTGCGAATACCCTGCCATTCAGCTATCTTCGTTTGAAAAACGAATTATGTAGTTAAAGATCCAGGATTGCCTAGGTAACTATTCTAATGGCAGGATTAGCCAGAACTGTTTAGTTTAGGCTGGATGTTCACCAAATCTGAACATTAGCGATTGCTATGAGGAACTATCACGCTCGTTAGATCATGAAATTCCTGGTCTACAATGAAGAAATGCATATGATGTTTGTCGACATTTCAAGAGTTCTGTGCAAAAAATGAATATGTAATTAAAAGATAACATAGACTGGAAAGCATTTATTCACCTGTAGTCGTTCTCGCGAATTGTCCTCCACATATTGCCTTTTGTGTGCTTGTTCCAGCAAGTTTTGCGTTTGCACTAAATCGGAGCGCAGAGCCAAACCCCGTTCGTGGGCCATGGATAGTTCTTGTTCTAGCTCTGAGCAATAAAGTTTGACTTGATCCATTTCTCGTTCATAGCGCTGAATAGTTGATTCTTGTGTGGCAAACTTAACAGCAAAAAATCATAAGACAGTTTTGCGACTGAAGTGGTGCTGGTCTTAATACTATTGTAACAGTCGGTTACGTCCACAGAAACAAGCACATAGACAGATATATTGGGAATAACGCTTTCAATTCTATCATGAAGAACTTAAGTTTCTTTGGTTCTGGGAACTGTAGTGCCACATATACATTTCTCACCAAATGAAGTAAGAAAAAACTGAATAAATGTTTATTTGATTTCTTCAAAACCTATGCATGCATACATACATGCATACATACATACATACATACATACATACATACATACATACATACATACATACATACATACATACATACATACATACATACATACCTGTCTCTTATACACATCTAGATGTGTATAAGAGACAGAAGAATAACTGTTTCAGAACTGAGTTCGGTTTCCAGTTCATCGAAAATATGGGCCACCTGAAGTATCAAAGGTAAACTATCGGCCAATAACAATGCAGTCAAGAAAGTAGGCAACTTGCCAGCTTTTGAGGTTTCAGTGATAACCAAAACGTTGACAAAAGTGTAATGGACAATTATAATTCCCCGAAACCATCAATCTTCAAGTTCCAACATCATATATTGGGTTTTGTGTAAAAACATTGCTAGACATGGAATGCTTAAACAGCATGAAAGGGTTCTTTACTGTAGTCCGGGACCGAAGAGAGGAAACAAATGTGACTAGTAATTTGCGTGTAGGATTTTGTAGGACATGAGTCATGCATGAGTGCAGTGAAAAGGCGTGCCCCATAGCTGTTAGGGTTCACTACATGGGGGAAGGGGGATTTAAAAACCATGAGCCTGAAATTTGGGGTGGCGTTGAACTACCTGAGGTCTCATCGAGTCAGACGTGGTAACGAGTTCAGCGATAAGCACTTGTCGTCTATCGTCAGCGCAAATCTTTGGGAAGCTTTTACAAACTTTGCTCAAAGGGGGTACACTGAGAAGATTGATGCATGAGTATTCCACTATGGGTGGTTATGAAATTCACAGATTCAGGAACTACAGAACTAAAAATTTATCGGCAAGACAAAACTGGTGGCGTAGGAGACATGAAAAAACGAAACGTCTGATGAGGTTTGTCACTGCGGCGTAAACTTCCGGGTACGATACAAAAACGTTAAATGTCTGATTTTAGCGAGTGTTTTTGGTGTGCCTTGAGCAACCAGGGCATCAGTACATCGAAGTGTTATGTTGAATGCAGGCGAATCAGCCATTCCTCACTGATTGAAACAGGAACGCAAGAGTCGTTAAAATCGCAGCATTTTACGTCTTTCAAGGGAGGAAAGAGCAGTCACTACACTTAAGGAGATTAGCAACTAAACTGGGTGAAGCTGACCATGTTGAAAGCTCTGTAATGTCATATTTAAACGTTTAAAAAGCAGAAGCTACAAGGTGCTTGAATCACAAGCGTTCTTCCCGGGTTCGCGTCCAAGGTTGGGGGCGATGGGTGTGCATTGCCGATATTTCCTAACGAGGATGAAACAGACGTACAGTGCTGCCATGATTTATTTATGATGATTTGAGCACTGATACCTCGGTATACATTTTCGTGAGTAGCAGAGACCCAGAGTCATGTCATATACATAAATTATAAGAGGCATACTGTCATAGGTTTGGATGAAACATACTGAAGATGAAGTCAGAAAGGGTCATAATAAAGCACCTTAAATCTAATAGACTCTCTTCTGGTTTTGCATGACTAGTTTGCCACGCTACCCTGTATCCAGACCAGATGAGCGAAAACTGATAATCAACATGTACTAATAAGATTAACTAATTTATGTAAATTAGCATACCTCTAAATTATGAACGACCACGGCCACAGCAGGCTGCAGCACATAATATAAGGCTTTCGCTCATAACACTGAGGGAAGTGGGTGCATTAACTCCACTAGCTAGACTCGCCACAACTGCAAGCTTCGTCATGCGGATCAAATTACTTTATTCCACCAAAACAGTACGTACTTGGGTTTTCAGGTCCAAAACCTCCTACGACTGCTGCTAATAGCAGGGAAACCTAGTAGATAGTCCCACCAAATGAGCACTGAGAAAATTGTTTCGCGGACATGCAAAATTATTTTATTTCTCGGCATTTATGTTTTTCAATAAGACATATAGAAGCATTGTTTATTATAGACTCCCGATGGTTAATTCCCGCTTTATGGATAAATTGTTGTGGGCTGTCAATATATGTAGCATATATATTATATATATATTGCATATATATATATATAAACTCGTACATCAGTAGGGAATTAAAACGAAGGGAGCAATCTCATAGATTAACCCCCTTTGGAAATTCTCCGCGAGACTGTAACAAACTCTGCAAAACTAGCACATTGAGCAACTCTTCAGTCCAACCGTATCAGCTGGCTCAGCCATGTCGGCGGTTGGCTCGGAGAGCGAGCAACTACCATGCGCCGTTGTGTTTCATGCAACACCTGGTTTTCGGCAGAACCAAGTATGTTAGTAGTAGGAGATTGGAAGTTTTCATGAAATAATTCACCATGTGATATCATCGCTCAGCACACCATAAAGAAACGATGGAAGCACTGCACAGCTGTTTCATCCTTGTTAGGAATCATCAGAAGTGCATAGTAACCGTGCAAATCAGTCACGGATAGGTGCAATGTTATCATGTGGTCAAGTTGACCAAACCGTTCACAGCCTGCCCGGTAGCGTAATGGCTAAGGCGCGTTCGACTCACAATCGTTCGTCCTTGTTCGGGTTCGCGTGCCAGTTCGGGCACGGTGGATATGCACTGCTGATGTTTCCTAACAAGGATGAAACAGCTGTACAATGCTTCCATCGTTTCTTTATGGTGAGTTGAGTGATGATATCACATGGCGAATTATTTCAAGAAAGTAGTATAGCTGCAGGTTGGTACCAGAATCTCACTTGGACCTTTTGAAGTGTGCATTGATCATGAGTCCACTTATGGAGCACATTTTGATTCTTCCGTAGGTTTGCGTCCGTTGAGCAGGGATAACTTTGAGGAAGAGAACGCCGGATCTCAAGACATACTTTCTTTTTGAATAAGATGTTTCGCATAAGGACGAAAAGATGTCCTCTCTTTTGAGGCACACGTTCGGTTTCGCGGTTATTTCAGTTCTTTATGTATGATTGCCTGGTATTCTCTTGTATCCTGTTCTTGAAGGTCAGCCTTACCTAACAGACCAAACTTCCAACGAATCGCCATGTTATTCTCAATCTCAAGTTCCTAATGATTCTAATGAGATCTCAGTGTCAACCTAGGTTGGATACATGTGTGGGATAGGTGGACCAGACAGTACCGGATTTGTATATCTGACGAGTGGCAATAACCGCTAAATGGGTTGTTTAGTTTCAGCTGAATTTTGTCCCTCCATTCATGGTAAACATACCACTTACAACAATGACGAATGAGTACGATTGCTTACTGAGCAGGCCCTCAATGAAGAGACCAGATGCGCATGTAATTCACGGTCCAATTTACGGTACGGACACAACAGTGTTGTACTCGTTTATGATTTTTGTGCTGTTTCCGAATCTGTGAGGCATTGTTTCGATCCTTCAATAATAACTGTTAATTTAGGAGATTAAGTAACGTTTGAAGAAAATTAACTCGGGTTGAAAAATACCGACGTCATAGCATTAATCGGGGAACGGATGAATCTTGATGTAAGTATAAATCAGATGTCAATTACTGGTGGTAATATATAGTATTGTCCAATTTAAAGATTTTAATCTTCTTGAACATGACTTATAAATTACTTGTGCGACTAACAGTCTGTCCACTGCTTCCACAACGATTAAAAGGTAAATTGATCAAATTAGCTTTAATGCTAATAGAACTGTTCTTCCACTACACCTTTTCCTGCTTTATCTTCAGCCAGCGAAAGCCAGGTGAAACACCGAAGAAAAATAACATACCTGTTTCTTCTGGTCACACAGAACCGTTTCATGCTGAGCGACTGCTTTTTCCAGCGTCTCCACGCGCTGCCTTTTTGCCTCCAGTTGACCATTCACTACTGTGAGCTGTTCATCACTCTTGGCCAAATCTATACGGAGTTGGGCTGTTGTGGAGAAAGCTTCGTTGCTTGCCATCTGTGCTTCAGTACGAAGTGATTCCGAGAGTTCGAGTTGCCGAGTTAGTTGTTGTACTTGCATTTCCAGTTCCTCTATCTGATAGAAAATGGTTGGGAGCACGCCGTCCAAGTCAGCTGTTCGTCTCGCGGAGTATAGAAACAAACTGGAAATCATTTCCATGCAGGTAACTTGAATTAAATTATAGTGCTAATAATCTGCTTGCAATCAGCAGTATGCTTCACATGCGGATGGATGAACAAAAGTCCCCCGGAAGCACACGACCGGTCTTGCGTCCGTTCCCGCCTGTCAGGTTTGCGTACGGGTTACTGTCCTGTCCCTATACTTGTATACTCCTTCATTAGTTCCTCACTAGAATCTCGTTTGTATCATTAGGTGTATGATTAGATGATGAGTCCATTTAAATTCACAGAGTGATTTGTCGGAAGTTTTTCGTCGGTCACGCATGACTAAAACATTAGTAATAGACAGAAAACATCCGTAAGATTTGAAAACCACTAGAATCCTACACCGTTTTTTATTGACTTCAGAAATTACCACATTAAATTGCAAAATCCTCCGTTAAAATTAGAAGTCCGTCTGATTTCAGGAATTGGTGCTCCAGATGGGTGAGCTCTGATGTGACACACCTCATCTGGCAACCGATGGTTCACCAGTGGTCCCACCGAGATGCGGAATACGAACGGCTTGTACTGGTGCACTGATGTAGACCTACTGCAGAACTGTGCAGTGACTTGTAAAGTGCGAATTCCCTCCAGGTAGGAAGCGTGAATATGTTGAATGTAAAGAAATGGCCTGGATCGGAAACATGAAGACCCTACGCACACCAGCGATTAGCAAGGTGGTACAAGTTAAGAAATACTGAAATATTTTTTAAAAGAGAATCGGTCTGCGAACCTATAGCATCAGTTATCCGCAGTGACGTTCTATTAACTTGTCCAGCATACACGACATTTCGAGGGTTTGCTATTGTTTATTACAGTAAAGGGTTTGATGGTAAGTAAGTTCATGGGTATTTGGGGGGGGGGGTTATGAAATGAAGAAAGTTTCTTCTGCCAAACGCAACTTCCGAAGCAAAACTACCGCAGGAAAATTGGGGCCGGTGGGATTCAAAAGCCACGTTATTTTCGGGGCAAGAAAAAGGCGGAATTTTGTCTTTAGAGTAGGCTACAACAATACTGAAAAAGCAGATCGCATAATATGCTTACTTGAATTTGGAAATCAACACCATAAATTCAAAAACTAAAATCAAACTTCTTTGCACTACGACGGTCAAAAACATGGAGATTTTGCCGATCTGACCCCAGAACAACGTCAGCCGTTTGTGCGTTTCTTATTACATGCATTATGCATGAGTGTGGTGGAAGGAGCCTGCTTCCTAGCCGCTGGGATCCATTACATGGGACGAAGGGAGAAACGGGAACTTGGGGTGGCCTAGAACTGCATAACTTCCTGCCAGTTCAGGCGAAACAATAAAGTTAGCCACAGATAATCACCGTCCACTACCAGAGGGACCGGTGGATCTGGGAGTCTGACCTTTGACCCTCTTGGTGGCAGCGCTAAATCCATTTGACTACTGCCGTTGTGTCCAGGTTCATAGGGCACATAAGTGGTGAACCTTTTGGTCAAGTAGGTTATTTCTGGCCAAATCAAGGACAAAAACCGAAGGCAGCATCGTCCTCACATTGTTGCATATTTATGCTTAAAAATCTTGAGGTAAATTTTCAGTCACTTGTTGGTGCTAGATCTCATGTACACATGAAACCCGCGCTATTAACTTCCACTTTATCCTTGTAGGGTTGTCAACAAAATGAAGGAAGGAAACAATATAGATCGAAAACATTCGTTATTCTGCGAGCATTGTATCGATTTGGGTGAATGACAGTTGCTCGAAAATTCTCCAGGGAACATCGAGGAAACAACTAGACAAGGAAAGTCGTTTTCAGTAATTCTTAGTCATCCCATTACATCACGGTATACTAGGAAGGGTAATGGATTAGTCAGATAAAAATATGAACGCAAAGAAATTGTTGGAGTTCCAAGTATAACTCGAAAACGGATGAACACGTGTCAATTATTGTCTGGTCTAGGTCTGCCATGTGCAATCACATTTCAAAATTAGAACGAATATGTGACATTTCATTTACTCGACCATTTGAGAGAAGAGGAAAACTAATTTTTCGAGGGGTAAGCCCAGTCCATTGTGTACAGATAAACGAACAAGAGGTGTTGATGAAACTTTCGGAAGGATCAAAACCATCAAGTAAGTTTTTGCAGAACCTCGGTCGATTCATTCAAAAGTCAAACAAGAACTTGTATCCCTGGGGCCCAAATTTTGTAGTCCAAATAACTAGATTGTAGAACAGGACTTAGAAGTTAGACTTGAGAATCGTTTTTCTACATCGTCGAGTTTATCTCCGTTATCAAAAATGGAACTGCAAACATTTAAATCAACTTTGGTGAAAATGTTTCCCGTATTACGGCGCTAGACATTCAACGGGTGAACGATAGAGGCCAGAAAATAAGAGTAAGTGAAGAGCCGAACACCGCTGACATCATGTTATCAAGACCGGACAAGGGTGCAGGCATGGTTCTTCTTAATAAGTCTGACTACGTAGTGAAAATGGAAGTCATTCTGAATAACAACTCAAAATTTGCAAAAATGCTATTAAAGAGTGGTAAATGCATCAGATAGAGAAATCTTTCTTCAATATCCTAAGACGGTTGAAACAACAGAATTTAACAGATTCGATCACTGTCGTACAAATTAAGCGTACAGAAACCACTATTCCAAATTGCACGATTTACCCAAAATACATGAAAATGGAGTTCCTCTGAAACCTATTCACGTTGATGCAGAATGACTGGCTAGGCTGTTTGTACCCTTTAGACAGATAACAAGGCAGCCTCAGAGCTGCATTTGAAAAAATTATATATGAGAAGTGGCCGAGTGTTTCCTTTGGACATCACCTCCCTCCCTTGCCAACTTTCCGATCGCGGAAACCATGGAATATCCCTGTGACTGTCGGGAACAGTGGGCTAACAAGCCTTCCGATAGAAGACTTTGAAGTAATTGTTATTTCCTTGCAAATGCAACCTCCAGTTTAACGTCTAAGACTCGTTTTGCGTCGATTTGTTCACATGTTCCTGTGGCACACTGTGCACCGGCCGAAGGACCAGGTGCTTGCTTGAACACATCCGTGAGAACCACCCTGAGTGAATGAGCACTGGAACAATCAAGTCTCGCAGCAGTGCAGTTGATTCACACCTAACACAGATCAGCAACACCGTGAATGTGACGGAAACTTTTCGTATCTTGTGTGGCGTTCGGGGTCAACAGTCTAGGTCGGCAGTGTCGTGTCATCAGCACAGCGGACGCTGTCACGGTGTATCTGCACAATCCACTGTGAGCACAAAACCAATTTGACTCCCATGGCCCACCGTCCACCTCAGTGCAAACCCTGGACCAAGCAATAACCCAAGCGGCACGTTCATCCGTTTTGAGGTTAGGCGTGGTGTTTAGATATCTCGTTTTTCGCGGTCGCTAACTCTGGCACCCACAGTCGGTCCTCTCGACGCTAGTCCACTCATGCGAGGAAGAACAACACGACAGTTTCGCTTGTCATGCAAGGTGGAGCTCATCAGCTGATTTCCTTCTGTCTAACGGGCTCATTTTCTATCCTTTGGCCATCATAGCGAATGCCATCCCCGATCCCCTCTGTGCGTAACACAAAATCAGACCCCTTTCAATCAGTCTGTGGACTCGAGCATGGCTGACTCCTTACCTGCTCTCGAGTTGTATTCGTCCAAATTCCAAGCCCGTGCTTTGTTCAACTGATGTCAGTGGAGCTTGGTGGTCAAGCCCGTTCCTCTGGGTATAACCGTATCTCACTTTTGTGTAACCGTACCCAAAGGGAAGTGGCCTTGTACTTTTGGCATCCTTACTTAGCCACCCGCTACACATGGAATACCAATATCTTAGCCCCCATGTTTTTGTCTGAGTAAATTCTTCCGAAATCTGATGGAATGGGATGGGTACGAACCACCGAAAACGACGTTATTGCTTCCTGAGAAATGATATACGTTGCTATTTCATTAATAAAGGAAATGAAAGTTAAATGATTAAGAAAAGGAAATATTTTCTTTATCGTAACCTAAAGGTCCCAAAATTCGGGTAGCACAGGTTGATAACGCGAAGAAAATTTTTGAAACACCTAGCTTTGACCACTTAAAAGTTTAGGTTGCTCATTACAGACGTGGAACTAACTACCAAGGAGTTCATTATGAGTTACTTTTTCGTTGATGTGGCAACAGTGTGGTCAGCTAAACACCGCAAATCAAAACCAGCGTCAGTAGGACACGTAGAAATAAAGTTGGAAAAAATAGGTGGGAAATGAAACAAATGAAATGAGCTATAATTAGAAGGAAGAGGTTAGGTAAGATAGATTCTAGGTGCATAACATTTAAGCAGGAATTCCCATTCTGTATGATAATTGGATCTTCGTGCAAGATCAAATTAACTGATAGTTGGTCAAAGTACGCCCTTTGCAAACCCGTTCATCTGTATTACACTCACTTCCATTGGGAACTGAACAGTAAGGCCAATTAAAAGACTAACATCCGGTTAGCACTTTTGTCACTAGAATAGTGGTTATTGCCTCACGACAACGGATAATTACGTAGTTTACGTTCGAGAACAGTGCCGTCGGCTGATCAGTGACACAAAATCTGCCCCGGTAAGCGGAAGGTCGTTTGTTCCAATCCAGTTCGAGGAGTCGACATATGAATATTTATTGCCTAAACAGTCTCCATTCTGAATGATAATCAGCTGGTCATACTATGAAACAAATAAAGAAAACGTATTAGGTTGTGAGGTATTACGTCCCATTGAGTCACATTTAGCGATGTGTATAAACCGAACTTCGGAAATCTGACCACAGAATGTTCCGATATAACCAAAGTTCGCTGACAAATCGTACGATGAATTCCGCTGCAACTGACAACAGAAAAATAAAGCCGGGCATACTAGTAAACACAATCACCATCATCAAAACTATCATTAGCATCATCATCAACACCATAACAAAATTAATCATAAATTTCACAATTGAAATCATCACCAGCAGCAGCAGCATACTCATAATCGCCATCATTAGCATCAAAATGCTCGTCTTCAAAACATACCTACCGCCATCATCATAATCAGCAACATTAATTTCACCATCAAAGTAAATAACACGATGAAAAGCATCATAATCACCATCATCAAACGAAGCATCATCCGCAGGAACCTAGGTAAAATCATTATCGTCATCGGCATCACAACCAAAATAAATATATTCATAATCGAGGTCGTCATCACCACCAACATCATCATTAAAAACAAAATCATCCGCATCGTTAACATGATCATCGCCATTGAACACAAAAAAACCACAAGTTCATAAACATCAGCAACATCATCATCAGCAACCCCACGAAAATCATCATGTTATCATCGCTGTCGTTGAAAATAAATTCCCCTTAAAAACATTTTTTAAAAAAAACAATAATAACGATTACATGAAAAGCCAAATGCAAATAAACATACGCGCAATCAGCAGGAAGAACACCACATAATCAGCAACATTTCCAACAGAATCAGTTAACTGATAAATCACGTAATAACCGACAAAAACAAAAAAAATTCCGCATAATAATCATTAGCAAAATCAGCAACGTCAACCGAAACATCATCAAAATCAACATCAACATCATCATCATCATCATTATAATCATCATCATATCATCCACATCAAAATGATGATCATCATTTCATAATTATCATGATCATTATCATCATCATCATCATCATCATAATCATCATCATCCACATCATCATCATATTCACCATCATCATCATAATCATCATCATCATCATCATCAAAAACATCATCATCATCATCAACATCATCCACATCATCATCATCAACATCGTCATCACCATCATCATCCTCATCATCATTATCATCATTATCATCATCATCATTATAATCATCATTGTACACATCGTCATCATCATCATCATCATCATCATCATCATCATCATCATAATCATCAATATCATCATCATCATCATCATTATCATCATCATCATCATCATCAAATTCATCATCGTCAACATCATCATCATCATCAATATAGTCATCAGAATGTTCAGCATTATCATCATCATCGTCCTCATCTTCAACAGCATTATCATCGTCATTATCATTATCATCATCATCATCATCATCATCATCATCATATTCATCATCATCAACATCATCATCATCAACATTATCATCATCATCATCATC
>LUCM01000394.1:17181-53144 GCA_008360955.1 Fasciolopsis buskii | reverse complement strand
AATACCCACTAGAGCGAAGAATATTTTGTTCGTGAGCAATCACATTACTGGATCCTAGTCAATGAAAAATACCCCAATTAATAAGTCATTATGTTCAGCCCAAAAATACGAGCGTGATCACGAGCCAAAATACTTCGCAAAAAAGGTTCCTGTTAAGCAAGCAAGTTTGTTATCATTTATGAACGCAAACTAGAACAAATCTTTAGACTGCCCCAAAAGACGTTTTTGAAATTTTCATACTCCAATAGGATTTCTTTTTCATCTGCATGAACCTAGACAATCAAGGTCACCCACGTTCAACTGATCTTGTCAGCAGTCCACGAAAAGATATAAACGAGAAACCTGTAAAACAGTTTTTAAGAAATTACATATGCTGCCTCTTTCATACTTGTGACCTACGGTGTATACACAAATACACATGTGTGCATGTGTACTAACGTATGCTTATACATAATTTTGCATGATTCATTGAAATTAAGGTTCCCGTCCACTTCTGTGAGCCCCGTCCGCCGGAAATTGTATTGTCAGAATGATCAAAGCGATTCACTTGTATTCTTCCTTTCAGAATATTTTGCCCGGAAAATCCCCTTTGTAAGCTAGCTGATTGGAAAAATCACACCTATTTTACACGTACACTGATCGACAAATAGCTCTTCTTTTTATTCTCCCCCCTTCTCCCAGCATGCACCTATCGCATCGTTTATCATACTTTCGTGACAAATTTATGCAGTTCGTGTCTTGTTTTAGTGTGGTCACCTATGCACACCACTGTATGCGGTTACTAGGCTCGTCGGCGGTTGCCGAACGGATAAGTTCCTGGCGTTTGGACATGAAAGTCGCGGATACGAATCCTCCCACCGCCGGTCAACTTCCCTACTTGGCAGCCCTCTGTTGGCCGCGGTCCCCTTCCTGAAAAATGATGTACATTTTTGTCTCATTAATAAAAAGGAAGTAAAAGATGAAAGATAGAATGAGTGGATTAACTCGCCTCGGATTCCAATAAAGCAAATGAATGGAAAGGGAAGACAAAACTTCTACTTTTATTAGACCGTACACTTCTATGTGCTTTGGTACTGATTGTAGGTGTGATTCTGTGGCTGAAAGTTCGTTTTTCACGATGACAACAAACGTTTTCTTCCAGCAAACTTAACGATTTACTTATCAAAAATTGACGCATCGGAAACTGCTCTCTTTGACAAATCAATTGCTTTTCGGTAGTATATTACATACTTGAAAATATCACTAACATACGTCTAGGTAACTCTGATTGGACTGGATAATAAACGGTACTTTGTTTTAGCACTTTATCTCATTGAATTAACCCAACAAATAATCTCCCCCCTTTCGTACATAGACATGAAAAATTTATTGAGGCTACATGGATAAGTTGGATGATAGGACGAAGCTAGTAACTAGCACGAAGAGTCGGTCAGTCGTTCGAGGACACATTAGGTTCCGGTACTTTCAAGTCGAATCACCTTTGGATAAGATTGTCACTACGTTGTACAGAACAGATGTAACCATGGTGAGAATCGTGAAAAGCCTCGCAAATACATCTGAAATATCATATGCAAATAAGAATTTAAAAAAACTGTGTAACGCAATGGAAAACTTTTGGTACTTGTTACTTTATTCTGACCAGTCGGTGACAGAGAGCATCACCAGTCAACATACGGTCCTTTGATGCTGACATATTTGTTCACTCTCTAGTCATCCATAATCTCGGTAAACGAAGCCCGTAATCTCGACTATGGACATTACGTTATTCATATTATTATTGGTCAGTTCACTTTTTATTTGAGTTCTGTCGCCTCGAATAAGGAACTCACTCGGAAACGTAGTACAGGAAGGAGATGGAAAATGCCGCCCAAATTAAGAAAAAGTTCCCTCAAACGAATTGTTTTTGTTACTAATAGAATTGGCGGCAATACAAACGACCCCACTAATTGGTTGTATTGTCGACAAACGTGTGTCTAGGCGAATTATCGTGTTTCAGAAATGAAAAACATGGAAAATCATGCGGCCTCCTAGT
Organism: Fasciolopsis buskii; assembly: GCA_008360955.1. NCBI lineage: Eukaryota > Metazoa > Platyhelminthes > Trematoda > Plagiorchiida > Fasciolidae > Fasciolopsis > Fasciolopsis buskii. The sequence goes on along the minus strand of LUCM01000394.1, from coordinate 51,112 downwards.
GTGTAGTGCTCCATCTCCAACGAGACCGAGTTTTAGGCTATGGGGTAAAGCTATTTTGGATTTTTTTATAGATACGCAAGATATAAATGAATCGGCCGTGTACTGATAATGAATTGGAAGGCCGGATCAAAGTTGGCCCAAGTTTGGGAGCACTTGTTTTCACTAACTTAGCGTTAACGGATGAAATTTATTCGAGTCCCTAAAAAACCTTAGAAACAGGTTTACTTGTGACAGGATCCAGCTCACTGAGCTTATATTGTAAGAACTGAATAGGACTACTGAATGCCCGATGTCAAAATGAAATTTCTTCTAAGTAATTCTAAGGTAGGCTGTACCCGGGTTTGGCATTGTTCTGTATTCGATTATTCATAAGCTCCCCCCCGCTGTGTGTCTACTAACCCAGCAAAATGAAGATAAAGCCAGTCACTGAATTCCATAAACCGGATTAGGCTTCAGTAACAGTTTTCAATACCATATTGTATTAAATTTTATTGAGGATATATGTGAGCTAAAATTTATATTCAACTCAAAAATGGGTGAGTGGAAATAACAACTGCGAGGTTCGAATCCAAAATCCAAACTAAAAACGGACGACATCTTTTAGCCGCAGTGATTCGAACGAAGTTTTTCGGTACCTCCTGTCTTTACATCCAGAATCCGTAGTGTTGCACAATGCAGATTGGAATTCTGATGATAACCCAAGAGGAAAAATGACTTAAACTTTGCGCAAATGATAGAATACGATGGATAAAAGAACTCAAATCGTTCTAACTCGGATCAATAGGATCAGTGCAAATTTTCATGAAAAGCTTTTTACTAGTATTTATTTGTTTCCCAAGTAGTTTGGTGACTGACAGATTCGGCCGAAGTGGAAAGTACACGACCAATAATGGCCAATCCGGGGGTAAGCCGTGAGTAATAGACCTCAAAGTATTTTGGGAGCAAAATAAATCCAGGCAGGAGATAAATTATGATGAGTAGAAGACATGGTAATAATCTGCTTGATATCGCAATTTCCCAGTCAACGGGTTTGAAAAGACAAGCGAAGAAATCATTTTGCATAATTGAAAAATGTGGGAAGAATGTGGTTTAACGGTGCCAGTTATTTCGAGAATATTCTCCACAATGGCTGCAGTATCGAATGCCAACGGATGGTGCCAACAGTGGGCATGGTTTGGCTAACTAGTAAGAAAAGTTACTACTTTCTAGCCTGTTCCAACCCACTGTTTCAAATGCAAATCCAATACCTCGTCCAATCCGATTTGCCTCAGACGACTGTGTTGCCTTCGTAAACGTATCTTTGGTGCTTACATAATCCGTGTATCATGGCCAGGAGAGGTAACAGCACAGGTGGGAATTTACGCTTCCCATGTTTGTTAGTGTCCAGATCGATGTTTTCGTCCGACTCATGAAACTCCCAAACAATCTACACAACCAGAGAGTCTTTACAAGCAATAGTTGACTGAAGTTGTGACTATGCTCACTTGTTACTCCAGCCAAAGTGGTAAATCTCATTTGAGATTCATTCGTTCTCCCTGATTATAACTTTGGCAAATAAATGTGAGAAATTTCTTTTGGAAGCACACGGCCGATTTCGTGATTGTTCCGTTTCAGGTAATCTCCTACCTGTCCGTCTTTCCGTAGTTAGACAGGTCGAATTCGGTTTTCCTACTAGAAATCTCATTCACCTCACTAGCAATATGTGTAGATGTTGAATCTAGTTGAGAATCAAAACGAAGATTTTTGGAAGTTTCGAGCCGTCATTTACTTAAGATCAATCTTCAGAAGGAAGATCCGTGGTTTCAAGTATCAGATTTTGTCGTACATGAACGAAAGAACAAAGTTTACGCGGACGCTTTGACTAACTCACGAGAAAAATTTCGTGATTCACCACCGTGCTTGTCAAGCTGAATTCACAATCCAATCTCATTTTCAGATCCTGTCAAAATTAGTTGGAATCATGCTCAAACTGTTCGAAATTTGTTGTTTTCGACATCTCGCCCACAATGGTTTAAAACTTGATTTATCTTGAATAGGAAGATCGGTGCCTAATTCGTACAACCAGTACAGAATATCTTTTCCTCTAGGCTACACTTTTCGATTTGGCATGCGTTGCTCAGGTCTTTAGAAACAAAAACATGAATTTCGTAAGACTTTGATAAAAATCTGAGCAATTTTGCTTTCCCTTATAATCAGTGTAAAAATTGGTTTAATGATTGCAGTAAGATTTGGTGTTTGCAAACAAATTTGGGTTTACAATTACTTAATTTCATCTACCCTGAAGCGTGGAAATATCCCGTCCACAAGGCGAAAACTGCACTGCCGGCATTCCACTCGGGGCCATTTTAACTACCTGTCAGGGGAGCGCGAAGTAAATTAGTGAGTGATTTGTGATGCAATACTAATCGCATAAAAACTGAAAGCTTCGCACACTCTATGCGAAAATTGCGACGATTGTTGTTCTACATTCTCAAGCCCGAACACCTCCACTTGCCCTGATGTCACTTCCGTTAAGAACGCCAATTCGCATTGCATATTTGTCCTCAGGGAACTTTTGGATAACATCTCACCAAAGCATTTCTGTTTTAGTCCCAGCAATGATGTCATTTCAAGTTTCAGGGCATACCACTGCCAACATAGATATTGATCAAAAGAGCATTTCCCAGACACGTTGATACTCGAAAACAGAGTAGCGACTGAGATTCGTTCGGATCTTGGCGCCCAGTGTTCTGTCGTTCTGTTTTCCCTCTATTTTACACTTGCTTTTCGCGTGTAAAAACCAAAATTTTTCTAATTAAACATTTGCATACGCGTCAAAAAGTTAATACCAGTACAGATGTAAAAAAACTAAACGATTCTATCTTGCTTGTTTTGACTCATTAACTATGCATATCCGGCCTTCCCCAACCCTAGGTCAAAGTGGTTGGGATTTTGGTTGTAACGTGGACATCAAAGCAACGAGTTAGTTTTACCACTCCCAACTCTTTAATCAAGTATATTTCCATGTCTGTCTGTTATCAAATGATTAAACGACTTTTCTTGTTCATGTACACAGTGTATGATGAAATCAAGCATCTTATCAAATGTTTGTGCTCTGGACTACGACAACCAGCGCTAGTCGTTTGAGGCCTAGCGCCATTTTCACGTTTTTTTTTCAGTGTGACTTTGTGAAGACAGTACAACTATTTTGCCTAATCCGTTTTTCTTGTGCGCTAAATAGATATTGTCCTGTATGACAAAAACATTTTTAATTACAGTAATTCTCCCTTTTGTAATTTGAACACCTTACAAGTACAAACACATCGGAACTCAGAGGTGTCGGTGGATGGAAGCCTAGAGGGGACCAGGGTAGATGGTATACCGGTAAAAAATAACTTTTTGTATACTGTAAAACGTGCTCCCTAATTGGAACTAGAAAATGCATATGATGACGGTGTTCTGTAACTGCGATGCAGTGAAATGAATGTGCACGTTTCTATACTCGACCACTTAGGATCTCATAAACAAGATAGACTAACTTTTTCTTAGTAGTATGTTTCGCTTACGGATGGATGGACGAAATTCCCCCGGAAACCCACGGCTGGTTTCGCGGTTACTGCTGCTCGTCAGATATGCGTACTCCGTACTCTCCTGTCCAACCATCCCTATAGTAATGCGCTTCTTCCTTAGTTTCTCACTAGTGCTAGCCAATTATAATTTAGAAACAAATTCACTCAATGTTTGTTTGGCTAGCAAATCGACCTTCTTTGCTTCAGATGTTGCAGTTACTGCAACGTTTGAATTGAACTACGCTTGAGCGAATCAACAATCACAGTTCATCTAAACAGTGCCAGTGATCAGTACTATAACTCAATGTTAGTTATAGTTCACGAAATTATTTGCCATGTGATTTGAATGCTTAATTCTCAATTTAGAAACTATGGGAGTAGTAACTGAGCGACTGCTTCACTCGTATGAGGAATCGTCAGTATTGCATATTTACAACGCCCCAAAACCGAGACCCGAACCCGCGATCGAACTGCAGTGAGTCGAAAGCCGTAACTTTTATGCTACCGAACAGGTTCACTTCGGTTTGTCGAAATTCACCAGGTGACACAAGACCTATCCGTCATTGATTTGCATGACCATGGGCAGCTAATGCATAGCAGTTGACTCTCACACACGAATAAATTATTGCAGGAATCCCAAATACCATGAAGGCTTTGAAAACGGCCTATAGAGCTTGGCTATTTGATGAGTGTCAGTAGTAAGAGATCACATTGTGTACGAAGTTACGTGTCTTAGGGCATTAATGCCCAGTTTACCATGAAAAAACCATAGAAACACTGCTAATGACTCTTAACAAGGATGGCGTAGCTGTGTAGTGCCTAATGTGGTTGGCTGCATGCTTAGTGCTCGATTATCTCGAAATGTTATGTTACAGTCACTGCGAAACCAATTACACGGAATTCATTTCTGACGCTATGCCACACCATTCAAAACCGACTCCCATGCATAAATAGCAACTGGACATCATCAAGGAAATGTTTGTTTAGTAAATCTGGGAGACCGTCATGGCAAAATTACATCACGAGTACACCAACGACACAGGTGCAAAGACCAAACAAAAAACAGAAGTCCCAGTCCCATTATTGTTAGTTGAAGCGATAGCAGGTGGAATAAAAGAGTATGAAAAATGCACGGAATTCGAGAGGTTTTACACGATTTTGTTTTGGTCTCTCTCTTCCAACGTTTTTGGACCGGGCCCTGAAGATGACAAAAGTGTTGTCAATCCTGGTTAAAATCATACGTTGCAGTTTCTGTCCTGTTGCAAAACTACCCCAAAACAAGGGGCACCCAAATGGCTCCAAATTCCATACTGTTAGGTCGATTATGGATAGGTCTATCGCCGTCACTGGTGGTAGGATTGGCTTTATAGGATTCGCCTAGTTTATTGGCCTTGACTGATTTTAGTGAAACTTAAGCGTCCTTGATACCTTCTTTTGACAGCATTCGAATTAGGTGAGTTTGTGGTAACGTATTGATAACAATCATGTACGGTCATTTCTAAGGGTTTTGAAATATCACAGTCTGTTCTAGTGGTGGTCTCTGCCGATGCAGCCACACGGAGTCTCCTATGTGACAATTCTGTATGCTAGCAGTCGTGTCACAGTTGTTTTTCTGTTGCCGATGAGATGCTTCGGGATGATATGACGAACTAGGGTTGTCAAATGGTCTGCCATTATGTGTGACCAAGTTTAACAAATCACTGGATACCATTATTATCTTCATCTCCACGGGTAGCCGCCTTTCATCTCCATAAGTTAAGTGGGGCAATGTAACCCTATCGACATAGTTAGTGCCCGCGAAAAGTCACTGTACACAATGGAATTGTTTTTGTCCAATTTCTGCTTGTTCTGTCGGTTGGCGAATGTACGAACGATGGCTCCCACTAATCGGTTTCTATTTTCCATTAGCCCATTAAGCTGTGAGTGGTACCCTGTAGTCCGGATTTGCCCAGTTTCCAGAAACACTCAAAGTTTTCTCAACGGGTGGCATTTGAATGCTGAGCATTTGTTGGAGAGGATTAACAACAGTGCTGCAAAAATTGCGATTCTATCACTAACGATGATCCAGAATGCACAGTTCTGAGTCGAACACATTATCTAATAAGCCAACAACTCGTGGAAATTCGCCACATAATATACCATCCGTCTGTTGCTGATTTTCAGTTACTGGCCTGTGTGGCGTGGCAATTGTCTATCAGGTTTCGCGACCCAGACGGGAAGCGGAGGATTCGCACTACTGATGATTCCTAACAGGAAGCGATTCCGCAATTGGTAAGTTGATTGGCGAATCCGTGTGTCGATCGATTCAGTCATCCAGAGGGATTTCGTCACAAAATATGGACTTAGCCTTGGTGACCGCTCGCTGACGAGAGACGCATGACGGCATACAGACATTTGTCGGATTTGATTTCCATTCTTTTACACTTTCACGTAGACTACTCGTAAGTAGTTAAGGTATACTTGCACACATCCCGGTTGTTCTCTGCGGGATCAACCGGTGTTACTAAGGCGACCAGTTGATGGTTACCCTATCAGTTGCCCGCCCCACTTAATTGCACTGAGAGGTAATTTTGTAAATAAATCGTTTCCCATTGGTCAATTCACAAGTGTGTTCGTTCGTAACGAGCTCATTGTGGCCCATCTTGATTTTGATTGCAATGATCGCATGCTACCTAAGCATCGACTCATGAGGTCTCTTCTCATTGCTTTGCATTTCAAATCAGATCACTCGCGCCTCCTTTTATAGGAGCCATGACCCAATGAACTTTATTATAGTCCACCTTAAGCCAAGTAATAGGGAGATGAGTTTTCATAGCCCCAGTCCGTCAGTACTGTCTGAACTGGATCATTTACTCATTGTAAGCAAGTCCCTGCTAAACAGCCATTTATGATAGTTTGCCGCTTGAGCCGAAATGCATTGTAACATCCGTTCCAATGCTCTAATCCCAAAATCTAATTTATGGTTTGCAAAAGTGATGTGGTTCAATTGATGGTGGGCACTACATCCTGAGTTCATGAGTGGACAATTAAAGGAAAATGGAAGCTCTCAGAAAGTTCTGTTCTTATGTAAATTTGTCTTAAACTTTCTCAAACTTAAGGGGAGCAAATAGACTTAGCGCATGTGGCTCAGCTCAGAAATCGAGCCTATGTAGTCGTGACACAATAATAATTCGTTTGGTGCTCTATGCAGGAATTTAATAAATGGCTTAACATTCAAATATTCATACGGCCTAAGAAAGAAGAGTCCACTGAGGAGTGATATCATGCTTAATGCTAGATGGCATTATTTTACAGTAGACTCAGTTTCAGGCATCGTCAGCGAACCAACGTCATCTGGAGGGTAATGGGAGAGATTGGTACTTCGAACCTTCGGCAATCCAAGGTAGTGCTGTACGGTAAATTGAGTAGAGACGCGTTTATGAGGCAGACCAGTTTGCATACCAGAGTGCCTGAAATCAGCGCAGGCGGACAAATTGCAAAGCATCAAGTAAATGACCGACGGATCAGGATGCTCGCTAATTGTGAACCTTGAATAATATTTTGGATCTGGAATTGGAGATCACAAAAGGATAAGAAGACCGAGAGACGGAAAACATCTAAGGAATCTGAAACGTGGAGTGTTCCCTACTCAACTGAACTACAGAGAATGACCAATACTGCGACGAGTTGACAGTTAGTCTTACTCTTTTCAACCACTTACGTAAAACAGTCTGAGGACCGTATACCATCCAGCTGTCAACTGTAGTGAGTGGGCTTGAAGGTTAAAATGTGTGTAACAAACAACTGATGTTGTTTTCATGGTGTAAGCAAAATCAGTTTGCAGATAATTTCATGGGAACAGCGTTGCTTCGCTGAAAATGTAGATCATCTGACCATTATTATGAAACAAATGTTTGGACCAGGTAATGAGGTCAACTATGTGCTTCGTTGTTATCAGGTGTCTCGTGAGTGATGACCCATTGTCACGATCAAGATAACTGTCAGTTGTATCTCACGATATCGATCCAACTAATGTTGTTCAACCAATGAACCTGGACAAGCCAATTAGAACGCTTCACTATGACGAGAAAGTCCAATGGACCTGGGGGAACGGAAATGGTCATTGGACTTTCATGGACGGAACGGCACAGAACCAAGAAATCTGATTGAACCTTTTTTATGAAATAACTCACCACGTGATATCATCGCTCAGCTCGCCATTAAGAAACCATGGAAGCTCTATACAGCTCATCCTTGTCAGCAATCGTTAGAAATGCATATCCACCGCACCTGAGCTGGGACGTGAACGCGGGACGAACGATTCTGAGTCGAATGCCTTAGCCATTACGATACCGGGCAGGCACCCACCGGCTCGTTAAACTTCACCACATGATGTTGCACCTATATGTCAGTGATTTGTACGGTGACCGACCGCTAGCGCAGAGTAATCGACGCCTACTGATAGATGACTTCTGTGTGCAGGTAGCCTAAGTAAGACGAAAGCTTTAGATATGATCTGCAGAGCTTGATTACTTGGTACGTGTTGAATTCTCCAGAGCTGCACACAAGGAATAATTTCGGTTTCATAACATGGATAACAAAGTTACATAAAAGCAGTCAAACAAACCGCTGAATACATAGTGTCAAATAAGGAATGAATGCGTTTTCGTGCAGGAACTGGACCTCCGACCTATCAACCCATTTCATTGGTAGTTGTATATGTAAAATTTATTCCCCACATATTTTCGTGTTTTGCGTTCTCGACTGAAAAGCCTAACCGTAGTGTAGCAGTATCTCCTTCTGTTATGATAAATTCACAATAGTAGTTAGTTCTGTGTGAATCCAGCTTGTCTATGAAAGTAATGTTTGAATTGGCTCATTTGCTTCTTTACCATGATTTCACATGACTTGGAACATGAATTTTGAAGAAATGTTGACAATGAAAGTAACACAAATATTCATCAAACAAGTCAGCGTGTTAGCCAGGTTTAGAAACCTAGGTCCACCTCACGAATGATGCAAGAACGGATAATGAAACTAGATGCAACTATTAGATTTCATGTGCCCATGAATCAACTCACCATGTGTTGATAACACTGAAATCAAGGGTAAAATTCAGAGAAACACACTCCACTTAATATCACTCAATCAACCTCCTACCTCTTGGTTGCAAACTAAGCGCCGAAAAGTGTGTATTTGTTAGGCTCAAAAACGCGGCTGTCTCCAACACTCTTACCTCTTCCCCCCTCTAGAGGGAGCAAGTTTTAGATGGACAAGCTCTCCTTCTGACTTGACAAAATCTATCGACCATGAACGATTCTAAAATCGCAATTGGACATTTTGCCGTTAATATTAAATCGCTAGTCGACTCACAACTCATCCCCCATCATGCAGTGCAATAAACCTAGTACAGCTCAACATGATAAAAGGAAGACATGACTTCGTCACATAAAACGGAAATAATTATTCAATACTAGTATGTTTGAATTTGTTGCACATCATCGATTGAAACAAAAATCTGTCTCACTAGTGTTTTGTCAGTTGATTTTGGACGTAGCACAAATCGACGGTTTTCGTGAGCCTAGTGTTTGGGTCATAAATTGTTCTGAGTCATGTCGAGACATAAATAGAAAGTGATGTTTGTTGATGGACCACAAAACGATCGGCGAACCGGAAATAATTACCAGTAAAACTTGTTCCCACATTTTACCCTAGCGTTCCCGTCCATCCGGGTAAATTACTGCAACCGAGCAATTTAATTAACTCGAAATTGCTAATTATAGGGTGGAAACGTCCAACTCACTTTGGCTTTGTATTTTGGTCGTAATCGTGCAAAATCAACAGCGGAGATATGTTGTATCATGATGGTGAGGTTTAGTGGAAATTTAACCCGAAAAGCTTAGCTACTTGCGATCATCCGTCTCGCTTTCATATCCAACTTCCAGTGCAATGACGATATAGTTCTGATGATTCCTAACAAGGATGAAACAACTGTACGACAAGTGATTCCATATTTTTATTAGTAAGTTGAATAGTGTTGCCGAATGGTGAATCATTTCGATACTAATGAAGGTAATTGTTAAATAAGCTGATGTATTCAAGTTGGTTTCATGAAAGAGAAACAGCGAAGACGTATCGGGATCCATCATGACCAAGGTTAACGTAATTTGCGTGTTTGTGTGTGTACGCCAGATGGGTTGATCAACCGCACGGGTATCGGAGGCTATAGGTCTTAATTGAGGATAGATACTCACTGCGATCTACAATGCTTCCATCTTTTACTTTCTTTACTAATGACGTAATAGTGCACATCATCTTTCAGGAAGGGGACCGCTGCCAACAGAGGGCTATCAGGTGGGGAATTTGATTGACAGTGGAGGATTCGAACCCACGACCTTTTCGTCCAAACGCCGCGACCTTATCCGCTTGGCCACTGCCAGCCAACCGCGTGCCCTAAACACCAAGCGTAGTTGTCAGGATCTTGTGAAAAATGGTGTGTACCACCACAGCCCCGGGTGGAAACTGTGACAAAACAAATTGGACTGGACTACCTACCGATTTGGACTTTGTTGGAACTGCCGGTTGATTGCGTATATACGCGAATGCATTGAATTAGCTGACCAATCTTGTGCACATTTCAGCTACCAAAGCTTACTGTAAGGAAAAGCCAAAGATTCAAAACCTATTTGATTGAGTAAGATGAGTCATATTCACAGTGAAGCAAGCTTATATCCGGAACACATTCTGATTGACAAACCGCTATGGGACCAGGTGACTAGCACACGCGGCAGAAATGTGGTCGTTTGGATGCCGAAAAGAAAGATGTTGACTAGCCATCTGGCTCAGTCTTGGAACAAGTTGGATTTTCGTTTGACTATAAGAAACGAATGGCAACACACCTCGAAGTGAAGGTCAAAGAAGGACAATGAACCCAGCCTACATTGAGCTTTGACTTAGATATAGGGACGTAAATTGTTTGAGTATAACAATTAAAGGATGGTAGTAATGACCGATCAGGGACCATCTGATCGTTTTGCATGATTAAGCAGGGCAGAAGTGAACTAGTTTCCAGAGTTAGCGAATGTGACATTCCGATTACAAACACTTACCGCTCCTATTAGAATTTTACCATTTATCCAATATTGGAAATCCGCTCCGCAGTTATTCGCGATATGAACAATTGCATGCACCCTACTGTGAATCCTTACATAGACTAAAACATTTGGGTATTTATTCAGCATATGTAAATCTCGACGGTGATTCTATTCCCCAACCCAGTCACCCTCATCCTCGGACTTCATAGTGCATTTCTTGCATTTTGTATTTGTATTTCCAAGAACTTTCTGGTACACATAATTTGGTTTCACCCAATAGATTCCGTTTGGCAACACCGGAAATTTTGGAAAGTGCAGTTTTAAGTTATGAATAAAACGTAACCTAAAGAGGACGTTCGGTATGCAACAGTCCGGACATGTTTTCTATTATATTCCGAAGCCACGACTGGTAAAGTCTGCTTAGTCGATAGGATGAATAACAGTCGCGCAACTAATCAGGGGTGCCAAAATAACGCCAAAACGACAATGCACATGGAAGCAAGCCATAATAAGAATACCCCAGGGGTATCTGCGATTCGAAAACGAGGAGATAGAGCATTTTATGATCAAGTCTCCCACTTGAGACATTAATGAAACCAGCTGATTTGTTTCGAGAAGGCAGCTGCGGTAAAGGAACGTGGAAGTAAAGTGCACCACGAGCGGGATTGTATTAATCTCGCGTCCGATAAAACAAACTCGAACAGACAAATGTTATGAAACCAAAATCAAGCGTCCGGGCATATTGCAAAGAAAACGATGCTCGATAAGTCGTTTTTTCTCCAAAAAGTTGATTCCTCTAGAAATTCGTGTTGTACGACGCAAGGAAAACAACCACCAGTTCTAGTGACAGTAACGACAAATCGGGCACACGCCAAATTCTTTCTTTGCAAATGAAAGCAAGTAGATGGTTCATGTCACCTTACCGGCGTCAACCGATATTTTTGCCTCTGTGGATCTATTGATGCAAACCGCACATTGTCGTCGGAATTGTGTTGACCCTTTGACGATTAGGAATCTACTATTCTTGAACAGAGAGCGGGAAATTCGGGCAGAATTAACACTGTGCGCGGAGAGTGAAGTGAAATTCGGTCAGTAATTTGGCTAAGTGAAAGAATAAGATTTCTTATACATAACATTACGGGAGGAGAAAAACCGAGAATTAGAAAGAATCCCTGGAAGGGAGTGATAGAGAGACAGACAGGCATATCAGATCACAGTAGATGGGTGTTGTCTGAAGGCTCTCAATGAAAATGAAAGAAACTATTGGTTACCTGTCAAAGTTGGGAGCCGTTAGGTGAAAAACCAACAATCCTGAGAATAGATTCGTCGGAAACCGACAAGTACTATCCAAATGCATGCCCCAATGGGGACACGCGATTAATGAATTAACGGTTAGTCAAAATACACGTATAGGGAAATATGAGTAATAGAAAACCAGTCCACGGAAAACACCGCCTGTTAAACAATGTCTTTATTGTTTCATTAATATTCCTATAAAACCACGAGGTAAATAGCGTATGTGACGAAGCAGCTAACTTCGATGAGGATTGACTAATATACCGAACCACCTGGGAGTCCCAATAATTAAAAACATGAGGTGAGCTCATCAAATCTCATCATTCCGGCACCGACCTAGGCAATCGGAGATTATGATTAGTTTTGGAAAAGGCTAGTTGTCGTGTTGTGCGGTCCAAATGCGAGAAGATCCAGTTTACAGCCTTCCTCTGAAATTTCCAATTTATCCTTTGAACGGGATTTTCTTTTGAACTCACTTTTGTCGTGGTATACGTCGTTTAGGCGCCCATATCGAGAAACCAATTCAAAAGCAGCGTAGTTAGGGAAAATACTTCTGACGAAGTTTGCTTTGTCATTCAGAGGCACGCAAATAGGGTGGATAAAATTGGGCCGATTGCATCTACAGCACATCTTGTGAACTTGGTAACCAATTTGAAAGAGTGTAAGATTGTCAGCATCCTTGGTTACACTTACCAACCAACTCAGATAGTGAGTTATATCATTTTTACTGCTCCTCGAACTTGAGTAAAATATTGGTTCATTGAAGTCCATCATTCATAAAACTGAAAGTAATGAGCGTTAAGCGAATGCATTTCTTGTCCGTACTTTATGGTGCGTTTGCCGTTTTTGTTTTATCTCATTATTTTTATGGAGACAACAACTTCCCGAATTTTATGGAAACTCATTTTCAGTAATTCCAAATGAATGAGAAAAACTTGTTCTTGGTTGAATCTACTTGACCTCTATGAGGCTATTAAATCCGATCTCCTGCAGCATAGCCTGTCTGCATGTTCGGGAGTTTTATTCAGGTCGATACACATTAAAAGATTACCAAGCACCGGAAAATTTAGCAGCGAATGTTGTTATTGATCAGATAAAGCGAGTTGAAGAGAAAGAGTAATTTAAATTGGGCAACAATTTAGGCTACTCATGAGTAACCAAAAAGGTTTTGGGTATTTCCAATTTGCTTACATTCCCATGTTCGCGGCCATCATTTGAACCAAAACCGTGATGCCGTGGGGCATGCAAATGACGTGGTCGCGCCTTAAAGTGATATCGATAGAGAAAAAATTGCCTTTGTCCAGGGAATAGGGAGAATTAACGGTAGAATCTAATGAGAGGCGCTTTTGCAAAGCATCGGCGCGGAAAAATTGATACCAGAGTCACTTGCCGGGACAATTTGCCTCAGGCTAACCAAAAGCGGGTAGAAATATAAAAACGTGCCAAATTGAAGCAGTCGCAGAACTAGCCAAAACAAGACGCTTGGTGAGAAGTAAGCGTAAGTAAGCGTAGGAAAACAAAGATAAGGTAAAACTGGGGTATCCACACTTGAAATGGCAATGCGGACTTTACCAACAGCAACAAGGCAGGGATACGAACCACGGATACGTACCGGAGTGACTCTGACACAAACTGTGCAACGGACTACTGTGAGATGACCACAGAAACTGGCAGGTGCTTTCGTTCAAGTTCATATTATACACAAATTCGGAGGAACCCTGATTGGTTGAGTGCATTTGAGCGAATACCATCTGGGGCACGTTTGAGCTTCTCCTGCTTATGTAGCCCCAGTTCTGATTGGCCTGTTGTGCACGCAGATTACACGGAAACTGTACCGTATCATATCAGATGATTTGCAAGTTGGTTCACCAGAAAAAGTCACGTAATTAATCACGAGAAACAGAGCGAAACGGATGGACAAACGAAATACGGGAACTCAACGTATTTGGTAAGTGTTCCCTTTGTATCTGCCACTGAATCTCTCGACATTTCACCTGGATTGGTCATTCACGTCAAACTTTGATCTGTGGCACAGGATTTGCCGTCAGGCGTTCATTCATGCGAACAGTAATACCAGTCTTAGGTTACATAACTTCCTTTTTGAACGTTGACTAAGTTCATGGTAGAACCGCATTCACATAGCTCTTTAGTGGGAAGGATGAGAGCTGATTGCAACGCTTCCTTGTGAAGGTTGGTGCACCAACAGTTCCACACTGTCTCAAAAAATTAATTCAACAGAAAGAAAATCACTATTCATTGCGACCGTATTTTACCAGTATGTTTTTTTTCGCCATACCTAGAGGTATTTTATTGAATGATTTGGGTGCTGTTTTCAAACCGATTCCAATGTTCGAACCGAATTGCCAATTGCCATTTTCAGTTCGACCGTTTTGTCAGCATGTCATGTCTCAGGCGCGTTCACCAAAATAAAGAGTTCATTGTGTGAGGTACGAAATAGCAAAAAAACTGCTGGTCGGCACGCGATATTGAACTTTTGAATAATGTTCCACAGGCGCCAGAATAACCTGATAAATAGAATAGAAAAACCTGTAAAATTTGTCATCCTCCAAGTTTCAAAACGGAAACGATAACCAAGGGAAGAAAAAACGAGTGTTTTTCACCTGAAAACCATGAAAAGGTTCTTATTAAACTAATACTCGTCACAACGTTGCATAATTGCCATTCAGAAGTGAATTTATATAGGCAAATAGTGACTTGGAAGTGCGAAAAAGCATAGAGTCAGACGCTACAATCGTGGTAAAGTTTGGGCGTGGTTATGAACGCAATACCGGCAGTCACAGTGACTGTATTCGTCGCACTACAGAAAAAACCGGGCACACGGACAACGAAACCTCAGCAGTTTAGTCGGTCATCATTGACGAGCTGTGTTGCGCCACTGTGAATATTCACATTCCTCAGGACGTTTGAACTGACCACAGCAGACTGCTCCGGCGAAAGAATTCGTTTGAACATAGACCAAAACACCCTGGTAGCAACTCGGCTTGAACTCATAATGTGTCTGCTTCATCCCACATTTTACGATAACAGACAGACCGGACTGTACATCTGTGATACGTCCTTGGACTAACCGTTTCCACTTTGTATTAATTCCTAGCGAGGCTCAAAGTGTATATTGGTGAGTGTACGTGGAAGTCACTTGATGCTATCCGGAACGGCTACGCCCTAGTTCCTGTAGACAACCAGTCACTGAGACCCGTGACGACAGGCGGCTGTAAAGCTCAAACATTGCTCGAAGACCATTGGGGCAGTGTACCACGCCAATCAAGATATCGCCATTTTCTTATAAATGGGTAGTTTGTCTAGCTCGTCTCAGACCCATGCTACTGCTTGTTGGTAAATCCTATCCGTCGGTTATATTGACTGGCCAAATTCCACAGACTGATTTCAAGTACAAAATTTACGGTATAGTAAGATAGTGAATTCATTTGCCATTATTCAAAGTCATGTGCTCTAATCTGGTCGGTAGAACAATATACTTCAGTTCAATGCATTGCTAACAAGGCAAAATATGGAACAACTAAACGTAACTCACGACGGAACTACCATTCATCTGAACGATCCCAGTAAAGTAAAGTCGAACACTTCCTCTCGGTGACCATCGAACACATGTGTTCAACAATACAAATATAGTCAAATAAACAGAAATCATTCGGACAAGTTATTTTTACTATCTAGCCGTCGCACGTGCGCAAACGTCAGAATTGCGATTGATTGCGGTTTCGGTCGTTCGGTACATCTGCAAAGTCGCACATCAACGTATGCACGCACACATCATTACACACGCATGCGTGCTCCAGGAATGGAGTGACACCCATAGCAGTTACACGTCCAAGAGGCTTTGAGGATAGAAGTGACCTTCACTCGCTCACAAGTCGATAACGCATGCTTTGGGGAAAAAATCGAATGATTAGCTCACCCTGGGTGACGGGACGTGGAAAGTGTCATAAACAAACGGAAAACGGAATTGCAAAATGAAGTTGAAAAACTGAGCAAAATTTATCAGGTAATTACTCCTGTCACACCAATCCACGTTGCGGAGCCGCCTGTCAAATAAAAGCAATTTTATTTAGTAGGTCCATCATTATATATATATATATATATATATACGAATACCGCTCTCACGTATATGTTGCGCTAGAACTGTCTCAACATTGGCTTCAGCTGGCGTTGATTTGTGTATGACAGAAAGATACATGATTCTGCGTCATGAGTTTGGTTCCATTAAGGGATGAGTAGCATTTTCATCTATATTTAGCTCACGATCGTTTTTGAGTAATGTGTGGTACTGATGTTTCTATGTCTGACTGACCACCCTTCATCATCAGACTGATGGTTCGCTCTCACTTAAGCTCATCAAGGATGCTGTCGGGCTGTCGGGCTGTCGGGCCTTTCTGGCATACCACAAACCCTCCAGATAGGAGCCGTGGGTTCAAAGCCTGGATGAGATTTTCGATATACGCCACTATAGTAAACACGAATGAGAGTGAAACCTGACCCTGGTGCTTCCCAAATGTAAGGTTGACCGGATGACACAAGGTTTTCTCGTGAAAGGTGGAACCCAAAAGGTAGTCAGTCAAACGGTTGCATCCATGTGATTCATTGTAAATGACCATAGTATTCGGTACGCATAAACCATGACCCTATTTCACTGTGCGTGCATCTGTGCGCATGTACAGATTGTGCTAAGATAAACGAAACTACTGTGAACGAGGACGATAGGACCACCTAAAATCCCTCGTCCTCGACACATGCACAGAAGTCGACTACTTTTTATGGCTAGACAATCGACTAAGGGTAAACCACTGTCATCACGACGGTTCCTGGTCCCAGGGTTGGATTGATCTCCATAAACGTATGGAGGACTAACGGACGACCTACGATAATCTCAGGGTTTCCGAATTTCAGTTAATTGTTACCGTGCAAAGGTAACGGAATACAAGCAATGTTCATCCGCTCAACCGTTCTTGAGTACCTTATATCTATCGCTTTATTTTCAAACAGTCTTTGCTTTGAACTTGAAGTTAGGTGGCAAAATCGAAATGTCCTTTTTCAAACTTGTCCGTTAGCAGTTTACAAGTTACGTGTGACGAATTCAGATGTGTGCATCCAGAAAAATTTCACATGTATTATCTACCGTGAGACAAACGAGAATTAGAACCATTCGGACAAGTTCCATTTGTCATAAGTGTCGCTCAATAGGCCCGTGACAACTGAAGAAATCTAAATCGCCTAGGACGTTTGCTCAGTCATCCTTCACGAGCACTTCGTCTGCAAGTCGTATTCTACCACTCTTTGGACTGAATCTCAGTAGTGATTTGAAAGACAGAGAAGGATATATGACTTTCTATGAGTGGCTCGCTGAACCACTCAAAACCGACCAATTTAGACTCAAGACTGTCAGTAGTGGTCCAGATTCAACCGTCACAGTTCTGGATTCTGATCTCCAAAGAGATTAGACGATAGGAATGAGAAGGGCGTATTTAACTTTTCAAACTCGTACAATTCTGTATGCTAAGTGAAAAACCCAGTTATTGGGCTGAAACGTCACTGAGAAAGAACATCAATAACGAGTGTTTTTCGGTGACGGAAATCACGACTGTTTCCGTGCGCAAGGAACTCACGTCACCGTTTACCTCCTCGTTTTACTCTTCTACCTTTTCTAGCTATCACTTTCCAGACAACAATGAAGAGAAAAGTGTTAGATGCAGAATCCGGAGACTTTAGACCGTTTCTTTTCTGCACTATCTCTTCTGTACCTTGAACAAATATTCACACTCGTAAGACAAGTGCACTAATCATCATCAATATCGATCATCTCCTCCGAACAAACATAGATACGCGGTTCCCAACCGGATTTTATCACCGAAATCTCGACTGAGAACAAACATTTTGACGAACTGAACAAATATAACCAGTCCCGAAAGTATTTCGGTTAATGGGAAGCTCCGTTAGGGGAGCAACAAAAATTCAATTGTTTGTTCTGGTCAGGCTGCAATTAAGCAAATTAGTCTGCAAGTCAAACACGAGAAATATAATAGTCGATAAAATCACTGGTTTGGACGGTACTTTTGCAATCGGCAGAAAAACCGACCGGTCCCGTGCTATTCGATGCAAGTTGTCTACTCCAGCCAAAGATCATTATTGCCTGCATTGATTTCTTAAAGTAATTCAGTTTAAAGGGATGCCCCTCAGTTGCAGTGTTCCTCTTAATTATTTAATCATAAAACGTGATTTTTAACTTCCATTCATGGTTTGGTTAGCATTCGTTCATGTTTTCTAGCCTTTACAAATGAGTCTTGACAACAACCTGGTTGAGACACGAGAACGTGCAATAGCAAACGAGGATGCTTTCGGGGTTTGAGAAGTAGCCAAATAAAACACATTTTAGGTATGCAAATCGCGGTACTGAAAAAGAAAATCGGTGGTGATTATGATCATGAGCTCAGAACTGACAGCCGGTTGTGATCCGCATAGTACGCTTAGTTTTGGTAACGTGCTGACATCGATCTGTACTTTCATGGAGTAAGCAAGTGATACTGCAAAATTTTCAAAACAGACTGCTAATAGATGTGAGAACAGTCAGTGGTTGGCCGGCGGTGGCTAAGCGGATGTCGTGGAGTTTGGACGTGAATGTCGCGGGTTCGAATCCGCCCACCGTTGGTCAACTTCCTCACTTGGCAGCCCTCTGCTGGCCGCGGCCCTCTTCCTAAAATATGATGTACATTGCTATTTCATCAAAAAGGAAGTAAAGGATAAAAAACTCATGAACGAAGGCTGAAATTCATACATAATAGCTAACTAACCACAGGCAACACCGTGGATCTGGACTTGTTTGGCGCTGTATAGCAGCGGTGAATGTGAACCGTTTGAGTAGCTTCGAGCGAAATTCTGCTTAGGCGATTCACATTCCGGTCGATAACAGTGCGAACCAGTCAACTAGGGTGGAGACCGCAGACATACCCATACATTTAGTTCACATGATCCGTGGACATAACACAGGGAATCCGTGACATATCGAGCAATTGTCATGTTAGTAACAAGAGTACTAATGACCACGATCAACGTCAATCCCTAAATGCACGCTTGAATTCTCTCGGGCTAATCGCGTCACAGTGTGGTGAGTCTAAGTGCAAGTCACGTGACGCAGTCCGGTACGGCTTTGTTATCATTTGCATCTACGATAAACCAATCAGAAAATTGAAGATTCGTGAAAGTAAAAAGCCCACATTCCACGAAGGACATTGGCTTGAGTTTTGACGGGCTTAACTCGTCGTACCTTGTCCGCTTGCATCCCGATTTGGCCGACAGCCTCCATTCCTGGAACCGTAAATGATCGTGATGGGCTCGGCTCAATCTAGCTCAATCACCCGATCAAGTAAAAATTGATGTCATCGTGTTCGAGGCACGACCAAATTTCAAACTGCTCAGTTTTTTGGATTCAGCCGGGTATCGCTGACCTGGCACATGATGACACAATCCTAACTGAGTTGGGTATGGTCGAGCACGTGATACAAGCAAGCTAAATGAAGGATTCTTGTTTTGCTCCCGTTTTTGAGACCATTTCGATCATCTTGGCTCAGCCCGTAGATGATTTTTAAAGTCGTGAATAGAGGTGAGGCTTTCTCGCTTCAATTCACTAAGCTCATGTGATCATTAAAGCTGAGTCACAGCTCATTTCACATCAGTTCAGTTGCAAACATATGACTGCAACCGTGCACCAGTAATAACCTAATACTAGACTGATTGTTTCTGTGTTCGATATAGTCCATTTGTTTGTTGCTGCTCATCATCGTTGTCTCTGATTGTATCGAAATGGGGCATTCAGACCTTGGAGAAAGAGATAGGCCGAGATGGGCTACCATAATCTTCAACTAATCCAATGAATAATTAATGATTCGGATCTGTGACCAATCATATGCGTATTCTCTCATTGATCAAGATAAGGGCTACCAAATCAACCTATCCCACATCTACCTCCTCCGTTCGAGTGAGAACATCAGACGGGTTAGTTTAATTGGATCCGACCATCTCAGTCGGTCAGACAGATCGCATGCCCACAAATGCTGATGCATATAGTGCCCCTGTTAACGTTCTGGTGACTGCGTCTGTCCTAGTTAAAAGACAAATATGTCCGCCACGAAGAGGAAATGCTTATGTGCATGAGTGCGTGTGTGCGTGTGTGTGTGTGCGTGTGTGTGTGTGCGTGTGTGTGTGTGTGTGTGCGTGTGTGCTTATGGACCTGTGCGCTCGGCCTAATGTTACTAAGACTATACAACCTCCAATTAGAGGGCATAGCACGCCAGGACGGCGCTCCCACCGAAGAGTATAGCAAAGGCGGAGCGCAAGCCTTCCATGTCGGAGCTCAGTCCATGCGAGGGACGCACAAAAGCTAGCAGCACAAGATCATGCATTGTGAGAGGCACTTAGCCCCAGCTTTAACGCGACAGCAGTGGTGGTACTTCCGGGCTGACAAATCGACTAAGTTGCGAACAAAGACCATAACAGGAGAATGTCCTGGTCGAATCTTGGATGTGAGCTTGGCCACTCACACACGCACACACACACACACACACGCACACACACACACGCACGCACACATATGCACACATGCACACATAAACACAGCGGTGGGAATTGGTATTTCGTCGTACCGAATCAACTGACCATTAAGAATGCAAACACAGAAGCGAATTGGATATATTAAGCATGGCAATGCTGGTGAAACTGTCGATTCCACAAACCAAGTCCATGGACCGAAGGCCTAAGCTGTGGAGAGTAATGAAATCATCCCCGATATCTGTTGTCACTTTCTCTGATATCCGCGTCAAGATCTGCTAGTGAAAACATCAATAACACTGCTTTCAAAACGAATACTTTCCGATTTGTACGTCTTAACGGTTTTGACACAAGTTGGAATCTGGTGACCGACACAAATCCCGAAATGGTAGCGTAGATGCGAAAGTGATAGTAAAACTGATGAATCGAAACCCAAAATGTGTGACTAACGCCAAGTAAAGCTGTTAAAGTCGACATGATGGTGTGTAGCCTTCCAGTCAATTACCATCTGCTCTTCACTACTTACCGTGGCTTGACCGACGGCTCCGTAGCTACGCAGGAAGGCACAAACACACGCACAGAGAGAGGAAGATGCGCAAATTCGCTGTTTGTATCTCCTTGTGGTTGTCTTGACAGATAGGATTCGGGAATCGCATTCATTGCGATAAATGTTATTTCATGAAATAATTCACTATGTGATATCATCACTCAATCCACTATAAAGAAACCATGTACAGCTGTTTCACCCTTGTCAAAAATCGTCAGAAGTGTATATCCATCGCACTCGAACTGGGACGCGAACCAGGGACGAAGCTTGTTAGTCGAACGCCCTAGCCATTACGATATCAGGCAGGCTCTGAATAGTTCGTTAAACTTCACCACATGATATTGCACCTATTCGTCACCGATTTGCACGGTTACCGTCCGCTAGCGCACAGCAAACGATGGTAGTAGGGGAATGGCACTGTTTTTATCTCTCTCTGTGATTGTCTTGCCAGATAGGATTCCGGAATCGCATTCATTGCGAGAAACGTTATTTGTCAACCCGCATCCTAATGATATGCTATCCTTGTTTGTCCGTTTCTGTTGATGCTCATCCCTTAGTTCATACTCACTCCGGTCGTTCTGTCACTTGTATGATAACAACACTGCCTTCCTTGAATGTTCTTTATTCCCTTTCTTCTCGCGGAATTTACTTTCATTGGTTCGCTTCTGTACATTCTGTATACTTGAACGTACAATGATTCTCTTGCGAAACCAAGACTGAGGATTTCATCTTTTGCCTTCATTCTTGATCACCTTAATTATCAATACGAAAGTGCGCTTCATTTTCAGAAAGGAAGCCTTGGTCAACTGTTGACTGTCACGCGAGTAAGTTGACCAATGGTGAGAAGCGTGACGGGATCAGCTGATTTGAAGCTCGCATCATTCAAAATCAGACAACGGTCGTAGCAATTTCGGAATGAGTGAAAATTCACTGTATCTTCAATTCTGTTCTTTCTTTATCTGATATCAAACCAGCTCCTAATGACAAAAATTTTAATTGTCCTTTATTTCCTGATAGAGGAATTTACTATTCTCGTGTTGTCATCGTTCCCCCTCCCCCCCTGACTGAGATTAATTAACGAACATTTTGTGTAGTCACTGGTCAACCTGACATTGCGAAGTTTGTTTTGTTACAGTCCCGTTCCGATTTATCACTCACGTTGGCCGACCGTAGATGTTCGGTTAGTGTACATTATTTTTTTCGGCCGTCACTCTTAGGTAAGTATTTGTTGGACCTGAACAAGCGTACAGAAGCCGCTGTTTGATTTCTACTCCAAGACAAGTACTTCTTTTCTTTTATCCCCTTTGATCCATCGTTTGTTTCACCCCAGTTTTTGTCCTAGTTTTTTCTGACTACAGTTTAGCTGGATAGCTACTGAAGCTCACTATCAAACGTATGATCACTATGTATAAATTTGTTAATTCCTGAATAATAGTACAGAATTTGTGGAGTTATATTGTTCTCTTTTGGGCTTCACATCAAATTGGGCTATGAGTTGCTTCGAGGTTTTGAGGCGGCTATCCAGAACGCGTGAAGTTCATGATTGGCCAAATCGAGATGGGAATCGTTGATCAGCTTCACTCCGGGCCCAGGCCTCGCCCGTTTTGATGGCTTCACTGACAATCGCAAAGTTGATACAACACCGATTGGTAGAAAGCCTGGCCTGTCACTGCCGAAATCCAATACACGAACAGACAAATAAAAGTCACGGGAGGACTGGATGAACAATGTATTATTCGTCTTCTAACACAGTCACATCGAGGATCACACAATTCGCGGGTACATTCAAAGTTCTGTCCTCAGCACAATCAAAAATTCCACTTCTAAGGATCTTCGTGCTCTACCAAACTAGGTTCGTCGAGGTCTTGTTTGTTCACCGCGTATTGATTAGCCTGAAAAAAGAAAACAGAGAAGGATTAGAAAGCGGCTAATTTAACAATCCTACAGTTGTTTCATCCCCCTAGCACATAATTTCATATCTTTTAACCTCAAACGATAATCAATGGGTAGCTAATCGGATAAGCGACCATCTGAAAGTATTGATCGCGAGTGATTTGTCAAAATGTAAATCAGACAGTGCAGTGTTGGCTCAGCCAAGACCGCACAAGATCAGTGAGCATTTTTTATGACATGAATGAAACATGAGTGCCTAAGAGAGGACACGTCCCATAGCCACTAGCATCCACCACACGAAAGGAGGCGGCAACCTTGATCCCGACGATTGGGGTAGCATTGAACCAAATAAAGTCACACCAGGTCAGGCAGGACAGTAGCACACCGTTTCGAAGCAAGACATCAGGCAAATCCTGACATCGATTTCTGTGATTTCTATCATTTACTGAAAACGAAGGCAAGTGTATCCAGCATTGTACACCGGTGACCGCTGTGACTAATGGATGGTAGATTCGGGTCCTCAAATTCCGACGTCAAAAAATGTATGGTCTTGAGATTACCTCTTCCGTACCCATGATTAACCAACATCAAACCAATACTTCGCATGGTCAAACACAATCCATAGGATAGGGAAATCAATCACATCCGAAAAACAGGAAATTTACTATGCTATGCTAATTAGCGTCTTTTTTCGCCAGATGATAATGAATTTTCAATTTGGACACATGAAATCTAACAAAAATATGGAGAAAATGTTTATATGAACTAATGCTCCTGTGAAGTGAAATTCGTTAATAGACCATCAATTGCCCATTACTCAGAATAGAAGTTCAACTGGTTCGTCACATCCTCTCATGGTTCGACGTAAACGCAGATCCTGGAAAAAAAACTGTCACCAAATGCCCGGTTCTAAGCGACGCTAGTGAACTGTACAGTTTCGTAGGCCTGGCACCTTATCACAAGAAGAGTGTCAAGGATTTCGCGAAACCCACCGCATCGATCGATAGACGCATCGAGAAACAGTGCACCTTCTTGTCATCGGACGAATGTTATGACGTGTTTGAGCAAGGGACGTGAGCACTATTTACCTGTCCAATACTCGTTTTACCTCTCAGCTACACAAAAAATGCATCCTCAATGCAGGCGGTTGAGACTTAGTAATAATTGTCGTCCCCCGTCGCAGCTCTCATCCAAGAGCAAAAAATATATATACAATCCCCAGTCACCTAGTGGATTAAAGTGAAGGTAGGTACGGCAAAACGCGAAAGGAACTGTTATCACTGGTCAGTTTCCCGTGACATCTTGGATCAGATATCTTTTGGATAGATAATTCGGCTTGCGTACCAACTACCAGGCCTTGCAATGGCTTTGTAGCATTCCAGACTTTGACTCCGTTTACAGGTCTGGAAATAGACACACTTTCGAGATTCCGGCTGCATGTTCACACCAAGGGGGTATTATCTGGCCTCATGGAGGCGTGCAGTTGGAAGAATGTGCAGGTGAATTATCCTCGCCTAACTAACGCAGATGAAATGCATCAAGCCGTCCAGTAGGGATGAGTGACCTTTCTAAAGGAGAGCTTTAGTTATAGTCTAAATGACCAGGAGAACCAAACGCGAGTCGCAATTCCAAGTCCCAAATTAATGGATATAATCAGAAAGGTCCATGAACATGTGAGACATCCAGGTCGGTTTCGGGACGATGTTTCATTAATCTATCTATACTGATGGTTCCATCTGAACCAAGACTTTGTAATTTTGCGCCCAATGGGAAATGTGGTAACAATAAAGTCCCTCACACAACACTTAGAGCTGTTTTACGATTCATCACCGTGACAGAATTGAACCACTTAGTCAGACTATAACTTATTGGACCGTTTAACTACAAGGGAAATCGCTGCATCTTGGTAAAG
This sequence comes from Fasciolopsis buskii, assembly GCA_008360955.1. Classification (NCBI taxonomy): domain Eukaryota; kingdom Metazoa; phylum Platyhelminthes; class Trematoda; order Plagiorchiida; family Fasciolidae; genus Fasciolopsis; species Fasciolopsis buskii. The sequence goes on along the minus strand of LUCM01000394.1, from coordinate 26,266 downwards.
ATGGATTACTTTACAAAGTAGCCAGAAGCCATGGTTTCAACCAACCAAGAAACAACAACTGTGACCCCCTGATGTCTAATGATTTGATAACACGTTTCGAAGTCACATCAGGAATTCCTTCCAACCAAGGATCAACATTCAAAAGGCACCTGGTGAGACAACTTTATGCACCACCCACAAGATAGTCAGCTGATGAAGGAGAACAAACAGAAGAGCAGAAAGTATCCCCCGTACCTAGGTCAAACGGTCTAACAGTCACGAAAGGAACGAAGTACTTCCATTTCATATGGTGGCCTGTCGCGGGGACCTAAATGCCCGGATAAGGTTTACACTGTCCTGTGACCGAAGGATACGGATAACGGTTACCTGTGAAGATGATCACAAATCAGATATCCAGAGAGTGGGTACACTTGACCAAGTCCAATCGCGCCCGATTCAACAACCTTAGCTGATCACATCGTCTCGCAAAAGGGTGTCTCGAAACATCCCCAAGACCGCAGAAGAGCAACTGTCATATGATTACCAAAGAACCATTGTATCGTATAATGGAAACTCCATGTGGGTTCACCGATCGATATCACAACCAAGACAACCCGCGATATCCCAGAACACTTGAAAAGAACAGTACTTGTTTGTGGACATCACGGTACCACAAACCCAAGTGGCGTGGCAGCTAGCAAACCAGGAAACAAACACGTTTACGCATCACTGAAAACATTGGAGGCCGACGAACGAGGGATAGCTACTCAGGTCCTTGGAGGAGTAGAGAGGAAGGATTGCTATGAATATACAAGATTCCCAAAGGCAGCACACGTCATAACAAAATGACAAATTGCATGTAAGATCTTCGGAAAACATCAGCCTCATGATGGAAAAAAATGTTGAGGTCTCCTGGGTCAGTTGAATGTTGAAAGCTGTGCTTGTTCACCTAGCCGTTTTGCCGCTTTTACGTTTCTGCTCATTGCACCGAGTGATTGCGAGGGAGTCTATCAAGGTATTGGGGTTGGACATTCCTGGTGGAATTTCCGCGTGGCTCTGACGCGTAAAGCAAAAGCCTAGACTGATATTAATATTGGTGGACGAGTTAATGATATTTTTGAGATCCAAAGTTATCAGAAATTGGGATCAGAATATTTAAAATCAACACACACATACACATACACATGCACATACACATACACATACACATACACATACACATAAACGGAATCAAACTAGACGAGGAGTTGTCAAGTTAGGGTAAAAACAGTTACAGAAAATCTGACAAAGATCTTCCAGTTTTCTAACGGGGCTTGAGGGTGAAATACAAATGTTTGCAATAGCTACTAAACAGGAGCCGATTGTAAATGTGAGCTTATGTACGACGATGGAAGCACCGATATATGTGGGTCAAGCGTTGAACGGAAAACTTTAACGGAATTACAAAAGTGACCTTGAGATAAGCAACAACTCCTCTTCTCCCTCTTCCCCCTCCACCTACTCTACCTTTTCCTCCTATTCTTCTTCGTCCACCTCCTCGTCCTTGCCTTCGTCCTCTTCCTCTTCCTCCTTTACGGGACAAGATTCCGTCGTCAAGGAAGCAAGTAATGCCAACACATGGCGTTCTCTTACGTGGTCTGCGTCAGAGGACCTTGCCCATGATAGCTCAGAAATCGAGCAACTCCTCGGTAAGGGGAAGGTAGCCGGCCCGTGGTGTCGAATTTCGGATGCATACTGTGTACGTGGATCTCCCATTCTAAATAAAATCAACGAATTGATTGATTTCATCTTTAATTTCATCCTACGATCACGATTCTTGAAGCAGTACCATTGGAAGCTGATTGCGTTCATGGCCACACACGAGACCCTTTAAACCGTCTGAATTTCTGATGAGTAAGCCAACATTAGAGATCTGAAAGAGTGATAAGCACAGGTGTGACAGTTTCCGCCGACGGACAGTGAATAGTACAGTCTTGACTATCGGAATAAATTTGGACAAATTCATTTAATCGTGTTTCAATAGGTTCTCCTCAACAGAAACGCTCGACGGTACCTCACCATTGTTTAACGGAACAACAATTGTTGTGAGAACCACGATTTAGAATCATCAAAAACAATTTCGATCCATTTGGACTTTGTAATATGAATCCCAAAACTGTTGAATGACGGAAGCGTGTCCAAATCCAACTGCTGCCACGGATGGTAGTTAATAACTGATAATGCGGATAGGGTCGTTGAAGACAGTTGCGTACCGAGGGGGCAGGATGAAGCAACATCAACATATTTGAGGCTGCCTAATGACAGGAAATAGGACGAAGAACTGTCCTTATTTTGGTCCATCGTCAATTGCAGAATAGGGTACAAAATTGAGGAAACCAACAGATGTTCCGAATGAAGTATCAAATCTGCAAAAGATACTGACCACAACATAAAACAATTGACGAATGTAAGTAGTCATGAGGGCACAGAATTCAGTTGCGAATCCTCTGAAATCACACCCTGTGGTGTCAGGTACAATATAATAGCACTAATGGTGAAAAGAGAGCGGAATACACTGAGGTAACGTGACTTGGAAGGAATTGAGACAGAGTCACGTTGTTAACTGATAAAAGGGAACATGCGACTTTGTGGCAGGATTTACACTGCTCAAGACAAACAGACAAACGTTCTTACACCATCCCATGTGTTTCACAAATCCGATGGATGGTCCGTCTGGGTATATTCGTGCCTATCGAGATAAATTGCATCCTCATCGACAACAGGATGAAAGCATCTTTCTTTTGGTGGAATAAGCCACTCCTGAGTGATCAGGTTCATTCTGGGAGGTCGGATACTCTACACAATTGACCTTCTTTGAGAAAATTCTGTGACACTGATTCCGTAACCAGATGTACCAGCTACAATAAATAAAACACATACTTATGTGACTAGCTCGTATTTCCATGGGACTGCGCGAGGCAGAATGCAAACTGCAACAAGTGGAAACCACGTGCTGATTTGTTTACAGGTTATTCATTTATACATTGGTCAATTACTTGGGATGATAAAAGGAAATCCATTGTCATTCGCCACTTGACTACATTTGACCTAACGAGAACCTATGTGATTCTGTGTCGTTTCTCTCTTCCTTGTCGTGAACCATAGCGATTATGAGACATAGCTCTTCCACTAGACTCATGGTTCAAGCGCCGCTTATCCTCACAAGAGGACAACTTCGGACACATCTGGTAATTATTTTGCTGTTTGAATTACTTACAACTATTCTGCGGCCATAAATATCTAGCCACCACCCATTTTGGGGTCATCCCAAGTGTCACAAGGTGACTATCAATTCCGGCAACGACTTCACTTTCGAGGCTCATAGGTTTGTCCCGAATAGTCCTATCATCAACAAGATTTAGTCTTCGATGCCCTTAGCTCCATTTTTGTCCGACGACCATCGATTTTAACCCCCCGATTTCACAATACACACACACACACGTATACGCATACGCATACATACACGCGAACAAACAAACGGATGCGCAATCCTGCACTGACGGGGCAATCCAATCGAACAAAATTCATACCCCAACGATCAAAAGTCAGCCGAGATGACTACTCACGTAGTGTGTTGATCAGATGAAATCGTTTGGGCTTTAGTCATGTCACGCGCGTATCGATCAGAAAGATAGGCGAACGACGAACAGCAAACACCCTGTGTTGAACGCGCCTGTCGATCCGCGGAGATCGATGTGCTGTGCCGTGCTGTACCGTGGTGTGCATAAATTTGGCCGGGCAAAAACAAGCACAGGTGCAGAGTGAGAGAGAAATTGTGCAGACCAGTGCCAGTTGGGCAGATAGAAACCACGGCAAATACACTGCCCCAAGGTGATTGAGAATCATTTGCTTTCGTATGACTGAAGGAACTTCGGGATACCAGACAGCACATGGGAGAAAGGAAGAAAGAGACGGCCGTCAGTGCATTTCAATGAATAGTTGTGATGGCTTGATTTTGTGCCACTGTTATCGACACGGTACGAGACTAGCAATCTGTCATCGCTGTCTTCTGATTAGAATGATGTTTACCGAGAGGATGTAACGGTACCAAACAATGGGTTGATTTGTCGTCGATTGTTGGTCGCCCGAAACTAAAGCTGCAAGAGTCACACATTCATTCAGTCTAACCTACGGTCTACTCCGTCGTTAAATACGTTAATGGGTCAGTTAGCTCACCAATTGCTCAGTAAGTGAGTTTGGGCATTCTAGAAAATTGAAGAATTCGAATTGTCAAGTAGTGATTAAATAATCGGTTGAATAAGTAAGCAATGAGGTGACGAAGTAAACCAATAATTGAATGAGTAAGTGAATAGTCGAACGAAATAACAAGTAACCGAATAGCCACGTATGTAAATAAGAAAGCAAACAAGTATGTAATTGGGTGACTGAATGAGTGAGTGAGTGGGTGAGTGAATCAGTTACTGAGTGGGCGCGTGAATGGGTGAACATGTAAGTATGTAAGTAAGTTAGCAAATTAATCGGTTATTTTATCACTCAGGCAATCAGTTAGTATTCACATGATTAGACAAGCAGGTAGATATGTAGGCAGTTAATTCATAAAGGAAGTGTGTGAGTATGTAAGTAAGTAGGTGGATAAATGAGTGAGTAAGTGAATGAGTAAAGAAACGACAGTGAAAGTGCGTGAAAAGGTAAACAGTTGAACCAACAAATGACTAATTGATGTACAAGAAGGCCTATCCAGTGCCTAGTTATCTGTTGATTTATTCACTCATTCATTTATTCAGCTGAGCTTAGCTCCACCAAGAATTGGTTCGGCCGTCAGTTATTTATACCATGAAATTATTCATCCTGTGACATCAACACTCAACTGACCATTAAGACACCATGGGAGCACCATACAGCTGTTTCAACCTTGTCAAGAATCGTCAGAAGTGCATATCCATCGCACCCGAACTGGGACGCGAACCAGGGACGAAGCGTGTTAGTCGAACGTCCTAGTCATTACGCTACCGGGCGGCATTTAACGGCCTGCTGTACTTCACCAGACGATGATGTAGCACTTATCTGTTACTGATTTGCACGGCCACGGACCGCTGCCACACTAACACATGCCAAGTTGTTTGTGCATTTATCTATTTAGTTAATTAAGTAATAGTTGGTTAATTGGTTACTGGGTTAGTCACTTAGTTAATCAATAAGTAGGCAAAAAAGTAAGCATGCAGGCAGACAAGTAAGCAGGCAATTTAGTAACTGAGTGAATACTTAAGTAAGACAAGTAAATGGCAATAATTAATTAGTTAGGTTAGTGAGTGTGTGAATTATTGATTAATTAGGCTTATTAGTTAGGCAATCAACCCGTTACCTAGTTCCTCAACGGTTTGTTAAACAACAATGTAATTACCATAACCCCAATAAGTGGTTCCATCGAGTCTTCCCAGAATTGATGCCCAGTGGGAACCTTCTAAGCAGTCATTTACTGAACGAGAATATGCCTGAAGTGAAAAATTCAAACCGGGATCTAACCGATCTGGTCAGCCGCCACAGGAAATCCAATGGCTGACAGTAAGTGAACCGAATTGCCGCTACCCTGCCTATTTTGAGCATACATGCCCTCTAGGTACTTCCACTCTTTTATTTCGAAAAGTCCGACAGACCATCATTTTTCCTCATTGTACAAACACATTCGTTCCTTTGGATGACTAATGTCCCATTGACGGCAACTTCCTGTACACCACACCTGCTATTGACACCGAACGCATTGCATTCCGTATCGATACTTGCAAGTCTAGCTACTCTTTAGGTAGCCAACACACCGTGTAATAGTTAACGGATGATACTATCATCGAAGTTTGCCTTCACTCTAGAATAGTTGCACCTAGCTAGCCAGGCAAAGCATGAACTGGATACTGGTTACTCTATCATATCGAAACTCGGTTCTTAAAGGAAATTAGTTGGGCAAGGCATAGCTGAAGACGGCCTGGACCTAATTCCCACAAAATTTTCTCATTTTGATAATAAGATACAACCCTTCGGATTTAAGAAGAACGTGAAAGTGTCAGCGTGGTCATCACGCCAAACTGGAGCATCCACGGATATGGTGATTGTGAGCATGATTTCAATCATTCAGTGACTGCCGTTTCGTTCGTAAGAGAAGCAAACAAAGAAAAAAGTTAAATGGAAAACACGCTTCCTGTGACATACCAAATACACTTGTGCAACTGCCTCAAAGCACAGACGTCCCGGCAACTGACAGCCTTGCAACACAACTTGTTAAGACGGTGCAAACAACGACCGTAGTCAGTTTCTGCACATTCGTTCGATTTCGATGCGTGGGAGGAATCGAACACCTAATTAAACAGGTGAACATTACAATTCTCGTGGAATCCCCTTCATGGAATCGAGATATTCAACTGCAATAGAGCAGATGAGGAAACTTCTTGCGTGAAAATGGAGTACCGAAGCTATCACGAGTTCAGCAATGAACAAACTCGTTCGACAGCCGGAACATTGAAATGCTAAGATATCCTATATCCCATATCCTACATCTCACCAACTTCATCAATCGAATCGTCCTCCAAATCAATCATTCATATTGACGAAAAGAATATGACAGGTTGCACCACGCGCATTCCTCTTCCGGTTCACACGTTACTCTCGTGTGAAGAATATTATGGATGGGAGAGGAAGATGAAGCGTGCCACTTAAATCCCGAATCACTTGACTCCACTCGTTTAAATCACAAACCGAAATTCGGATTGCCGGTTCATTATTCGTAAGCTCGTTTGTAGCATGTATCTGATTATGTATCCATTCCATCATACGCATGCCAGCATATCTTCTATTGGTTAACAAATAAAATAAATTACCTACTCCATCGACGTACCGCGATCTTCTATTTGTTCACCCGATTTGGTTATTTAAATTCGATTTTCGTTCCCATCGATCGTCGGTCCTACACGATGACGTATTGTTTTCCAACTAACCATATGCACAGAATGAACGCTACTAATTCGATAACGAAATTTGTATGTTGTTGGGTAGATAAGAAAATAGGAGAGAGGTTACAAGAAATCAGTTTCAAAAAATCAACGAGCTTATGCACAAAATATGGACCCAATCCACCATGGTGCGCGGAAGATAACGATTAATGGGGTAGTGAGTTGAATGGTCCGCATCCCAAAGACAAACCGTGACACACGGACTTTGATCACAATGGCTTGGATGTTGCCGGTCTATGCGACTTTATACTGGGTTAGTTTCTACCCAGATCATGGTAGGTGAAAACAGATTGCGGATACCACGATGATGATTGAACAACAAGTGGCAGTATCATTTGGGACGTAGTCCAGTCAAAGCTATCAACCCAATTCATGCCGTTGTCAACAGATATCAAGGGAACAGAGTATGAGAAAATTTCGTTCCCGAGTATCGACACCACAAGACTTGATACACACACATACACAAAGAAAAAACATCTATGCTTACATACAACTGGGTATATATTTTGATCGATTGCAATGTGTCAAAACATTCTGCTGTCGAACCCACTCACAAAACCGAATTCATTATGCGGATGTAGTTGGGCATGTGAAATTGTTAATGCGATTGGAAACGGAGGCGGAGAACAGGCGAGTGAAAACAAAACAAACCGACTTGGTCCCACGTCTTTTCGTATGGATCACAACGGGTCGATCGATCCAATGATTAGGATAAGACAACGTCAACATTTGGCTCGTGTTTCAGCTAGTAGAGACCATTTGAGAATCGGATGTCTGTTTTTGTTCATGCAATTTTGCCATGCAGTTAGCGTAGGGTTAAAAGGGTACCGATTGTGACTAACCGTAAGCCGACAGATAGGAGAACCAAAGATTTTGCCCCTATATTTGACCGTAATATTACAAATATCGAGGCTCAAAGTATGTGATAGACGAGATAAGTTAATCCACTCGTTTGTCAATCGATAATGACTGCAAATGCGAAGTTTGAATTCATTGAGATTCTGCTAACGCTCCGACATCAGTTTATGAGCGTATTTCTAATTCCGAATTCTAAAATGAACTCGCACGCGGTTTGGTAGGTCGTTGTAACATGGCTTACTTTATTTTAGAAGGAATCTAAACAAAGCATACGAATTAGAACAGTAAAAGAATAGGACAACGAGGTTGATAACACGATCGATATGCAGGTTGAACGCTGCGATGGTTTCTGGTGAGAAAAATGAACGGAATTAGCGATGTAGCGTGCAAACCTGGGTGCGTGAACCGAAAGTTTTCAACATTTACATGCCCGAAGGTACATGGACTGAATTCGAGCAACATGTTTAACGTCAGATGACATCGGAATGAAAAACACGTTTTCAGATGCTTTCAACGAAAACGAGGAGCAGTAATGCAATGAGCACTCATCTACGAAAATCTCCTATTCTAGGATGATTTGCGGTCGGAACACAGGCAGCAAAAATGTTGAGCAATCGGATGGCAAGAACAAAAGCATAAATTTCAACCCGAAAACAGGAATCGAACTGATTCCACGAGAACTCCTAACCGATCTAACTCCGGATGGAGCCATCCATAACCAGGAAAACATCATAGGAACGGGGGGCTGGTCAGTTCCTATTATGAACCGGTGGTTAAGTTCTCGACCAACCGAACGAACTGGATTTAAATTCTGAACTGGACAATTGCTCACATCTTCCGAAATCTCGCGGAAGCTAGCCTCATCCGAACAGTGCACACTGTTATCTAACCGTAGTTTTGGTATCACTGAAGAATTCTTTGACGACATACCGCAAAACCAGGCTTGAATGGCCTCCGCTTGGCCCAACACAGCCGGTTTAGGTGATGGAAAATTAATTTATTCGGACGTACGCAATTCCGGTCATTGGGCTAGCAATAGTTAAGAGAATGAATCACATGTTCACCATGTCTGTGTCCACCATGGACCGGACAGACGGCTCGAACATGTTCGAATTGTTGTGAAGACACACACATACATACACACACAGACAGAGGTTTACCAGTGGGATCTCGTTCGTAGACAGAAATGATACTCGGAGAGTCAATTAAAACTGAATCTACAGCAACATCGTTACTTGGAGCATATAAGG
>LUCM01000394.1:5766-17156 GCA_008360955.1 Fasciolopsis buskii | reverse complement strand
CACCGGCGAAAAACAAAGAAGCTTCATAAAACATATTTGCAAAGCAACCAGTCAAAGGCCGTGAGGTGATCCTTGAGGTTTCACGGACCGCTTTTCATTGTCAAAGGCCGATTTCTCCACCAAAATCCCAACCGTGCTGTGGCAATCTTCTTGACGAGGGCCTTATCAGAATCGTTGTCTAACGGAGCGTGAACTATTGTCACTCGATCCGCAGATCTCAACTTGACGGGCAAGATAGCCAGTGTGAGGAAGACCTTCAGATAATTAGTTGAGTGCAGTGCTGCTTGGAGGTCAGTTCATTGCCTTCGACTGGTCTCCGAGCATCGCATGCAGTATCCGATGATGCCGGCCACCACAACCTATCACCTTGCACTTAGATCCGGTAAAACACCACCACGCAAAATGACTGGCCCAGTCCTTGAAATTGCTTTACAATTTCCCAATAAGCTGCTGGATGCCCGTTGAGTGATAGGAGCCCAAATCTTCGGTACGTCCGCACCTAAAGAGAATCTGAGATTATGCGTTGTTGCCGTCAACTAAGTCACGTTTCTATCTTTGCGGGTAGGTGGCCGAATTCTATTTGATCAGCATTCTACTCAGATTGCTCGTTAACGAATTGTAAAACTCTAATTATACGGAGCGAATAGATAATCGGCCTTCTAGATCTTGCATCGACTTAGCTGTCTAAAGCTCTTGACATACAGCTAAAAACCCACTAATTTTACTGTCATGTACCGCCTCCATTTCTGGAGCCAGCCTTTCCGTGAAGTAACGCTCCTTTGACTCGATCACAGTAACGCTAGTTGTAGGCTTAAAGCTGGCGACTAAAACATCAAAACGTGCAAATATGAACAGAAATATTATTCGTAAGGACTTGCCGAATGTCCATATCGCTTGGCAGATGCCCTCGACAAACTATCGTCCGTGTCGCCAGCTGCTATATTTATACTCATCGTAATCAACTTCGCCAAAGTACTGTAATGACCAGACGCTCAAGACCTGGTCTTGATGGAGTCGATCGGCAATTCTCAGTGCCATTCACCTAAAAACGGACTTACCATTTTCTGAATAGCACTTGAAAACCTCAGGGCAACACGCAGCCCAATTTGATGCGAGGCCCAAGAATGAATAAGATTGCTCCGCAACTTCTACATTACTGTTCATGGTTATTTAATTAGGGTTTCACGGCGACCATAAACTGAGAGAAACCTCAGTTACTGTGCCACCCAAAAGGCATTCCAAAAAATAGGACAAAATCTGCAGGTTGAAAATGAACTTTCGATGAAAGGGAATAAATTAGAAAGTACCTGTCCCGTGTTTTGATCAAATGCGAAGGTTGTGACGCTGCATCAGGTCAACCAAAATTTTGCGTGAGCGTTGCAGCCCAAAATCAATGTGAACGAACGAAACGTCTACGGTCGACCAACCGTGGGGCGATAAACGAAAAGCGCGACCGTAATCAAACAAGCCTCCTCAGTCACGTTTGACTCGAGATGCACCAAGTATCCGTAAAACAACGTAGGGTTTGTATAGCGAAAGTAGGCATCATCCAAATCCATCGTCCTTAAAGGCACGTAGAACAGAAATGGTTCAGCACCGGAAGGGGAGTGAACGTAGTTGGAAAGTGATTGGTCAACCGCTTCTTTGCCAAGGTCGCGATCAAAGCAGAATTTCGCTCATACCAGAAACCGATAAGAAATATTCCCCGTGTTCTCCGTGTACGTTTAAAGTAAATGGAACTCTGAGATGGAGCGGGGGGTGCAGTAAATCGTGGTGAAAGTGAACAATGCCAGCAGTGGTCAATCATCTGTAATAGCAAGCTGGCCTTGTATTTCTATATCAGCATCAGGATTTTTGGACTCAAGGCAGTTCTTAGTGAAAGACGCTCGGTAATAATAATGATATTAGTTATATTTCTGGAAAACCCGGAGGCATACCAAAGGCCTTACCAGGATTGCCGACAATATCGCAGAATAAACGGATTTATTTTCCCGCAGCAAAGAATGCTGGTAAATAGTACGAAAGAAAGTGTTACAATGAAAAGGCGACAAAACGGATTGTACAATATATCCAAGCAGCGAGTGGTATTTAAATAAGGCTTAGTCCGTCATGAGTTTGCTCACCGTTGCATTTAATATTTCCAGAAGAGAGAAAACCAAAAAGCAAGAAGTGGAAACAAGAACAAGGTCAAAAGCGTCAGCAATAAGTGTACGGGGTTTTGTTTATTTTGTGCCCATTCATTCCGTATCTCATTTGTTTAGAACCACCTCGGGAAAAGCTCTTAGGTTGTGGGCTTATGTCCATTATTGCACTGGGGTAAACATAAATCCCATGGACCTGAAATGCATTGAAAAGAAGAAAAAGAGACCCTAGAGTCTTGCGGCTCCGTCTTCGGCTTTCAGACTAAGCAGCCTCCAGGTAGAGCACTTTTCGGAAAGAGATAATGGGTTTAAAAAACGTAACTTTGGTGCAGAGTATGCCTTCTGGGAGTAATCTTCATCAAACTGCCTGCCCACGACGAGTAGGCCACCTGCTATGTTTTCCTGTCTGTTACATTGCACTTTCGAATAAAAATCGCAATAATAATAGCTTATTTCTGGGGTACCTTGTTGCGCAATCAGCCTTTAAAATGGCAAGAAAATTTACAGGGTTCATGGTCTAGCAATAAAAATTTGATAAGTCATTCAGATTGCAAACAACTCCCAGGGAGTAGACACGAATGATATCCTGCGCTAAAGATCAAGTCTATAATGCCGCCACTTGAATTGGTTTCTACTGCCCGTCGCAAAAAACTTCAGTAAGGACGTTAGCTGAGGTGATATTTTCGGGACTCAAAATATTTGCACAAAGGTGTTAGTAAAAGCGGCCAGACCAGAATCAAGAAAGGCAGATCGTAAATCGTCAAAATTGTTTGGAGAGATGAAAAGAACAGGGTAGTAGATGTCGGCTAGTAGACTTCCGCGCGCAGTAGGATCGTTAGAACATGCCAGAACTGGAACCGCTGGTTTTAATGATAACACTTCGGAAGGGTCTGCAAAGGCTGTCTGGGAAATTACAGAAAGTGTAGCAAGCAATAACTCTTATGAAGATGAGGGCATTCACAGCAAGTATCATTTGGGAGGTAGCGGCATAGCTAGTCCAGTCAAAGGCTATCAAACCCGGAATTGCAGGTGCCCAGTTTGTGCAAAACGAGGAATTATCAATAGAGGGGACTCAGACGTTTGAGAGAGAATCTCTTCACGGGGTTCCCGAGTTTAAATACGCACCACAAAGGACAGAACGTGTGGAACGGTATTACACCAACAATACCACACATAGATGAAAAAAAAAACAATCCTCACTCTGATCGCGATCAAGCCTCTCATAGATGCTTGACATAGCAGGAAAAATGGGCTTTTTCTTTCCTATATCTACCTTAAAGGGATGCCGCTGATTCTCACTGATATATATGATTCGCTCGATTTGCAATGGGTCAACATTCTGCTGTCCGAAAATCGCCGACATCAACTAATGAAATCCGAGATGTCTTAAGTGATGGCTCACGATTGTTATAGATTAGTCAAGCGATTATGGCAGAGAGGCTATATGACCATGGTTGAACCAGAACCGCTGTGTTACTCAAGATCGAACAGTTCTAACAGTTGAGTTGCGTGGTCTGATGGAGAGTATCTTGTGCTAGATTCGCACAGTCACTTTAGGGAAATATTTGGCAGCCATGTGGCTTCGCTGAGATGGTTAAACAGCCGACTAGGCGAAGGTGATAATCTCTCAGAGAACAATTTAACGGGCCGAATCTCCTCTTCACGGTTGAGGGATACCTCCTCTGGTCTGTGATTCGTATGGATCATCAAATCGACGCCGTTTACAAAAGTGCTCGCATATATTCCTCGACCATCCAAACTTGACTCATAACGGCTCTAAAAAAGTAAATAGACACAGCTCCCCATTTATTTAGGTGATCCTGCGGACCATGGAATGCTACCTGATTTCTCCGGAATTATGGCTAGTATTATCCCAACTTTCATAGCCATATAAATAGAGAAACATTCTGAGTGTAATGTTCGTTGTTACAGCTTGTATCATATAGTCTGTCATTTTGTTGAAACACATAGCTCTCAGGATATGAGTACTCTGCTAGATGATCTTTTAACATGCAAGCTGAGCGCTATCGCTGAGGCCCTAAGCACTGGGAGGTCAGTTATGGTAATCCTTTTAGACATGCCGAAATCCTTCTAGTGTCCCACCCTAGGTCGCTAAATAAAATGTACGCATATGTCTCCGACTTAACGTAAGCCGACAGATTAGGGGATATGTAACTTCCATTCGGAGTTGCTATCGTAGTTTTTAATTTCTTATATGCTCTCCATCTAGTTATAAAATTTAGAGAGCAGAATAGATAGCAAGTAAAAGTTACCCCAAATTAATCTGCTGAACTTAGCTCAGTGAACAGGAGCTCTCTCTCACGAGAGTGATGGTTTGAATACCAAGTCGCCACTTTCCTCGGGCCCTTGTATTCTTTGTGTTTGATTACTCAACATCGTTAACGACGTACTCATAGTTATGCCCTTCAAAATGAGGGCAAGGTGCCGTTTTTTTGTCAGCTCTCAAGCTTGACGATATTCTAACTTGTCTTTAGCACCCTCGCTTCCCCGACCATGTAAGATGCTTTTAGAATGTCCAGACAAACATAAGTATAACAATTTTACTCAACTTCACGTAATTGACTATAAGTGCATCACTCCTATCGGCACTACTGGGCAAGCGGACGTATCTGGGAGCGATGAAATTCTCAGCGGAAGAAGACGAGCATCGTTCATGGGTACAAATCGTTTTATGCCCCATAAGAAACATTTTGGAGCTTGGTAAGATATCACCATGAGGACTTACTTCCCCTATCAGCATAGTTGCCAATGTTTTCGACCTTTGGGAGGCTAAATTCTATTTATCTGACAAGCACCTATAACGACATTGCTTCAGGAGCCGCTCTCGCAACAAGAGATGGCTCGAAGAGAGAACGAAGAGTTAATATTAGGTGAGTGGCTGCAAACACTGTTAGCGATACACTCTTATGCGTCGAATGTTTGAACGAAGGTGCGAGGTGCTCGGCGTAAGCCCAGCGTTTGCGTTATCAAGGCAGTGTTTTGATCGTTGGGCTGTAGTTAAGACAACATAACTAGATAGGAACGCATATGAGCTCCGCGCAGCTGAAATTTAGATCGATGGCTTCCGAACTCGCATTAAGGAAGAGGTAAACGATAGTGTAATCATTGTGTGGAACTCGACTATTGTTGCGAGTTGGGAGAAGACGCTCGCAAGTCTACGTGGTCCTTCGCTGTATAGAATATCTACTACTGCACAGCACACACTGCCTGGATACAATTGCGGGACTGGACTTATGTCGCTACAACTCTTCCAGTTCCAAAGACTTCCGTTTGAGCCACTTCTTCTTGTTTAGATATTCGTCATGTAGATGGAGAGCAACACTGTTCTCCTTAACGTCAGCCATATGACAATGCAGAATGTGGACGCAAACCTCATTGTCCACCTGTTATTTTCAAGATGCTCTTTTCTGCACTGTATTAAAAACGGAAGAGCAGTAATGCAATGAGCACTCTTCGACGAAAATCTCCTATTCTAGTTACTTGATGATACTTGTATTTACCTTGTGCCCTTTCTCGATTAATCCGCACCATCCGGTACTCTCCGGACCTGGAGGATCGCAGTGTCATGAGAGACTGAGGACTTAGAAGGGATTCTGAAAGTGAATACGTCGAGTGCTCTCACATCCTCGTTTCGTTCATTGATTGGTGCAGAAGGACAAGTGAAATCTCCTCACTCAGCATCATATATAAGGAAATTTCTCAGTACCTACTCCTCGACACTATCAGACATGGAGGTCAACTCGAATGGAGCTATCCAGCGCATTGCTGATTATTTGACATGGAGATGATTCAACGCTCTGATGGCTCAAACTCTCAGCTAATATCCCTGTTATACCATCGTCCGCAAAATAAGGAACGGCTCATTTCTCGCACAATATCGGCTATAACTCGAGAGAATGAATTCATATCTATAAACTATTATCTTATAACCTCGGACTGCGTACTACGGGTTGAGCCCACCCAGAGATCTCTCCCAATCGCACGTTCAACAGCCTTATCTCTTATCAATTTCATGGCACGTACAGAGCGCTCACAATGGCGTGGCAAACATTAGCCGGACTATCCAGATTCTCGCAAGAACCAATAACACTTCAGCATAACGACTGTGATAATCTTCTCACTCTCTTACCTTATTACATCAAACTGGCTTACTCACAAGGTCAATGACTCCCTGCGCCATCGTTCCGAATATAAATTCAAACCTTGTGTTTCTTGCACGGAAACCCGCAAGCTGGTAGCCCCTCCCAGTGCACGAATAAGAGTCCACGGATGTCCTTCAGCATATCTTTTCTTCATCTACATCTTCGTTTCGTCTATATCTCCCACGTCTTTAGACAGTTTTCAGTATCTCTCAGATATATTATCTACTTTCCGAAGGAACGAACATTGCGTCCTATTTGGTACATATTCCATTACTTCGCATAAACCAGGTGCCACTTGCGGATAGCCCTGCGCTTGTCCAGCTACTTGAGATACCTGTTGGCCCCGACCACTTCGCTCCTTCACGACAGACGACAGCCCAGGAGACCTTATATCCATAGGTGGAATGTAATCCGGATGTGATCCCACTCAGGTGGAATTTAGATACTTAAATTCCCTAGGTTGCAGTATTCTCAGAGTCTGTACGAGTGATCCGCCTCGAATATTCACTTACTCTTAGTGTCATTCTTGGAGACCTCAAGATGGCACATATGATTCACAGAGATGCCGACTGGAATTCTCATACTCGTCTCTTACCTCATAGTGAAGACGACCTACTGGACTAGCTAGCCCATCTATTTAAAAAATATAGAAAAGAAAACCCGGATCGTTCTGTCACAATCCATATATTTTGGATTGCACTATGCGTTTTGGAAAATTCCCTCCCTGAGCTGCTCGTAAGATTGATTGTTTCTTAATCCTCAGCTGGCAGCTAGGCCAGAGAGCCATCCGCTTTTTTTCTCCCTCTTGCAGGCCATATAGTTCTGTTTGGATGGAAACACCTCTACTCTTATGTGCTCTTGTCGGATTCTCAATACCGATACCTAGCGCAAGGGATGATGTGTCCCCATTACGCCACCGGCCACTATCTTAAAACTTATGGCTCTCGTCCGACTTATGACTCTGACTCTCGAAGATACAGAAGCGCCACGGTGCCACATATACACGACTCGAGCAGACAGAGGGAGGTCACATCTCTCACCGCCCTAGTTTTAGCGGGCGCACATGACAGAGCGGTGCGATCGTCTCGCTGCAGGCGCGTAGACAGAAACTGTATTGTGGATCGCGTGGCGATTGGATGCGATAATGCATTTCTACAAGCGATCTTTTCGCTCACAAATCAGTGTTTTTTACAGGGTAGTGGCCAGCACATCGCGCGTCACAATCGTTTCACTCATATGGAGACATTGACACTGTAGGGTGGCAATAAAAATAGCTAATCATTAGCTCAGAGTTCATAGGTGCACAACCCACAAGAATTTATTAACTGGAGCATCTCTCTCTTGTCCTTTCTTTCCGAATATTAGTTTCTTTATTTGACAGGTAACAACATCTTAAGCGAAAACAGGTATCGCAACTCAATCAGAGTATTTTAATTTGCATACCTGATTGTGTGTAGCTCTTGAGTGTTTACGTCGTCTCCGGCTACACGTGTGTCTATTAATTTTTGCAAAACGCGAGCGAATGGAAACTCTCGTTCACTCTTGGTGTTAATTGAGAATACGCCTCAGTGATATGTGATACCTGCAGAAATTTGGCAATAGCGATGCTCCTGTAACAAGTTCTTCACAGCGGAGCTTCACTCAACAGTACTGCTTCGCCTTGATTTCTCGGTTTTCCTCGTGGTTATCCAACCCCAATGAGGTTATACATGCTCGGGACCAATAAGTCGCGAAAAATCAGATTTGAGAAAATCAGAATTGCTACAAACAATGACCCACACTGGAATGTACTCTTGAACAGCATTGCACTGAGGGAATTCCCCAATCCCACGAAGTACCGACTGGGTCTGCACACGTTATCCTTGCGGCAAAGGACGGGCGTATTCCATGATATTTTGCGTTTTATGACTTACTGCCTCTCAAAGTATCGGTATCCGAGTATCTCATAATTTTCTGCTCCATAACCTCACATCATCTCTCATCATGCATCTCCCACTGACAGTATTTCCATTAATAATTCATCTTCGACATATAACCTTCTTGAATTTTCTCGGAGGGTCCCGGCCAATTGAATCAGGTTCCAGCTCAACTTTGCATATTCAATCTGACTACATCTTCTTGGTGTGCGCCAAGATGAATAGGAACTATATCTTGAATGACACATTCATAACATGGTTAGATGATATAGGTAAAGCAAAGTGAGCGCCACATGGTAGGTTCAACCATAGTTCTTGTCCTCGCTTCACTTTTCAAACTTTATTTGAGATGAACAATCTGTACCCTTGCGCCTTTCTTAGATTATTTGTACATCAGCGGTATTTTTGTCTCCAGGTGCTTTTGACTACACTTCCTGTCGCGCATATAACGTTCTATACTGTCACCATACGATTAGCTGGAGGAAACTATAAATTTCGTGTGTCTGGATCTCTCTCTAACAAGTGAGAAGTTTCTGTACTCCCAATTACTTCTACGCCGCAATACTCTCCCTCATCTGACGAAGATACTATAATGAGACAAATAGAATTTCTTGAAGTATCTTAGCTCATATCCAATTCTGAGAGGTGTGGTTACTCGCATGCTGTGTCGTTTTTCTGCTTCTTTACTCTTCTCTACCTACTCGGGACTTATTAATTAGATATACATCGTCTCTCTGTTTAGGTGATGCTTGGTGAAATGTTACCACTATATCTGTCAATCCTCAGTTATTAGCTGATAATCTGTTGGATTATCAATTTAGTTTTCCCAACCACCTATCTTATGCTTTCAACCGATTTAACACTTGCATAGTGGACCGCTCGTGTGTAAAAATATCACATCAGAACAAACGTCTATAAATGCTCACATGTCGAGATGTCTACGTCTCATCATCTTACTCTCGCCGGCTGACTACCTCCAGGTGCGAAACCCGTTAGTCAATTGAAAAACGTTACCAAGCGGTTCAATTCTGTGTTGAACCGATAGGGGACACATCTTTCGCTCTCCACTTCATCTGTAATAGACAACCTCTACTCCTCCATGTACAAACGGCAGATTTGAGCAGGTAACAACCATTTTTCAACATTAACAATTGAGTTCGACCTCGTTTAGTAACACAAAAGTTTGAATAACATCAGAGTTGTGCAGTCATGCCGATAGGCAATTAGTGATGACATTTAAAATTTTCAGATTATGTTTCCACTTCCATCCACGAACTATCATCACCCATTACACAACCTCAGTACTTAGTCAAGATGCTATAACCTAAACAATTATATACCAAGTCTTCTCTGGATATGTGCTCTCGACAATTAGCCCATTTCTCCAACAAAATAGACATAGACCACAAAGTGAATAGGGGAAAGATTCAATAAAACTAGCCCGGGGTAAGTCAGACATGACAGTTGAATATAGCGCTGATTGACTCAGGACTCGTTGTGACCTTGCAATAGGTTTGGAGTGCTCGCGTCATACCCCTTAGTCGGTCTACACTGTCATCGAATCACGTGTGGACTGCGCCACGCACGAGGTAACCAGGAGGTCAAAATGTCAACCAACAGATCAAGAGTAGCAAATCTAGGTCACCGGTCACGTCTGCGTCAGATCCTTATAGCCAAAAATTGATTTAAATTTAATATTGAAGAATGACACTTCCAAATTGCGTACAGGACTGATGCTACGAAACATTTAATCTATTAAAGCTTCTAACTATGCCTTTGGGATTGCGCAATGCTTCACAACTGCTCCAAAGGTGTAACGATAACGTAACACGAAGTTTGGATTTCTTTCGAGTTTCCCTCGATAATTTATTACTCCTCTCATCAGCCGTGGACGAAGAGTTCCGACGTTTCACGATGCTGTTTCGGCCCCCATCCAGCCGTCAACAGATATGAACTCGGTAGAAACAGACCTATGTTACTGGGGCACGAGATCACTCGAACGCACATCAGATCTCCCGGGGATGAAGTGCGCACTATTCTTCTCCTCACTTAAACACCGCAAACCATTTTGGAGTCCATGAACTCTTTTCGTGGCTTCATATTCCATGCGGCTGAATGTTTGCTTACATTAACCGGTCTACTCACGGTAGTTGACATAAGTTACCGCTTACTAATGCGAAGCTGGTGACTATCTCGGAAATCAAATCGACATTAGCTAAAACCATGCTCGTTGTGCACCAGGAACAGCTTGTCACGATTAGCATAGGATTTTGCTATCACAATGGCTCTGCAACAATCGGTTTTTAGAGTTTGGGAGCCACGTATGTTTCGCTCGATGCCTTGCACCGCGTTCGACGTGTGACCAATGCCGGCGTGAAGCTGTGGGGAACCTTCTTGCCAATCTTATGACACCCGTCGATGCAGTTTCGCTATAGCTCGTGAATATAACCAGTCAATCAGAACCTTGGTGAAAAATGGACAAGAAGTTCGAAAAAGTCTCAAATCCCATCGTCCAGAAAATATTCCGTGAATCAAAATCTTCATATATATAAACATATGACTTGTAAATAAATTAGGACGAAGGTGTTTTCCATCTGTTGTGAACTTCTGATTGGATTCGCTTCCGTCGGAGTCATTCCAGCTTCCATTCACAGGCCCCATCCGTGTTTCACTGGTGCTCGTCGAATTCTTTATTCTACTACAAATACTCGTGCCCCATTATTGATCTTAAGCACTTTCACTATCCAGGCGAGGGTCGCTATTGTATCCCTTCCATCGACCAAATAAATACAATATTCACTGAGCATGCCAGGTTTGTACGTTACTCACCACATTCGAACAGTCAGTTAGACTATGCCATTCAGTTAACGAACTATATAACTCATATCAAATATGAGTCAAATTGTGTTGTAAATTTATTGTCATCTACTTATTCTGTTCCACATCATTCTCCGACGCCTCATATCAATGCGTAGAATGGATCACGCATGGAGCAGTTCACTCGTCCTCGCCAGAATGTCGTCCGTTACCAGTGAATATAAATACTGGTACGATAATTTGCAAGACATCTGTTGGTTTTCTATTACCAACAATACTCTATGCTTATCGGAATCCCTTGAGTCATACACCTCGTGCCTTCTCACATCCAGGTATCGCAGCTAGTCTAGTTC
>LUCM01000391.1:0-10746 GCA_008360955.1 Fasciolopsis buskii | reverse complement strand
AATGGTAGCGTCACCAAAAAATGGGGGCGTCCTGGCGCCTTTTATGCAGGAAAACATAAGGTCTGCACACTTTTTGGGGGATACGCGATTATGGAGAACTCACCGTCTTGGCGAACTGTTATCATTTACCTTACCCACCTGTATGGGCTGAGGAAGCAGTTACAAACAGGGCGGTGAGCACTCGTCATAATCCAAAGTTCGAGTTGGTATCACGCTATCTGATGAGGACTTTTTGGTGACGATGTGAAATTTTCACTGAAGCTGGAAGGTGTGTACTCGGTTACTTATTGGACTTATCAGACATGCATTTTTTCGCACTGAGGATGTTTGCCACTTTAGAGGTTCCTGATGCATCGATATTAGCGTTGTATTCCGCTCCTATTGCTGGACGACTGACGGGCAATATCCAGGCTAGGAATTCGTGAGTATTGAATGCCGGCTCCCAGAGAAAAAGTGGCTACCATGGCGTAACAACCATCAAAGTCTTCGTTTGCCTATGCATGGCGAACAGTCTCCTACATACCGCATCTTATTTTCCCGTTTCCATCCCGCGGAAATCGGAGAATCCAG
Organism: Fasciolopsis buskii; assembly: GCA_008360955.1. Classification (NCBI taxonomy): domain Eukaryota; kingdom Metazoa; phylum Platyhelminthes; class Trematoda; order Plagiorchiida; family Fasciolidae; genus Fasciolopsis; species Fasciolopsis buskii. The sequence continues at coordinate 10,176 of LUCM01000391.1, read as the reverse complement.
GTGGAGATTACAACAAGCGCACAACATGAACAGCGCAGACAATCGTGTAATTCAGAACACGACGAATTAGAAAAAAGTAGATTTGCGCAATCTTGCGGTAGGTTGGAGGGTCCAAAAATGATGGAGTTCCATAGGCGAGGACTAGAACCCTGAAGGCTCATGGCAGCAAAAACCGTGAACAGTGGAGATCATGTTGCTATTTCTATCGAATCAGAAATGATTGAAACGATGAGGTATGTACAGTTAGATTGCATTCCGGATGTTTCAATACTACTGCAATTTTCTTTTACCGCCAGTCAAGGTCCATTTCCATTGCCTCTCATGTGATATTTCATTTTTTCGTGAAATTGCAGACTTGTACTCTGGAGAAAGGGACCGTTCAGCGGGGCTTGTCCTGCTGATGATGCCCCCACACTGCAATTCTCAATAAAGTGGGATGACAAAGACAAATGACTTGCGCTCTCCACTCCGGTTGATTGATAGCCTAGAGGAGATGACCAGACTTTGATTACTAACCAACCACGCGCGGCGCACAAAACACAAACACTATGATCATCAAAATCTACAGCAGGCGCGTGTAACGGGGACTCAAAAAGTCTGGCCTCACCCGAAGAGTGCACGAACTGAGCAATCAGCCTACAGCTACGAGTGGGGTATCTCATGGACTCCAAGTTGGTAATCTAACTGCACCAACACGGGTCGGTTGGCCATTTAGGGTTTTCTTGCCTTACTGTCATATCATCGATTGGCCAATTCTACTCATCTTCCAACCACTAACTGTCACGGAGAATAGCACACAACGAGGTAGTCGACTTGTGGGTATGTGGGAAACATGTTCCAACCAAATTAACTTATTCAGATACAATGTCCTTACTAAAAATTGAACACTAGACCCAAGTAACTTATGCCTAACCTCTGATCTAGTGACAAAATTCGCACACCATATTCTACCAATACCAGGAAAACAACGATACCCAAACATCGACAGTTCTCACGCATCTGCTCTAAACGGTCGAATTACTGAGCCGCACGGCAAAACCGACCTTACTGCTGCTGCGTATACTAGAACTCTGGTTGAAAGCTGGAGGTCACGTCAACGCCACAGGTGCCACAAACTAACAAATACCAACACAAACCTCTGTGTACAAGAATACACTTCATCAGATACAAAGCCATCAGGTGAGATATAACCACCCAAGAAAATAAATTTATCTACCTCCATCACTTCTCCTGAAAGAACAAGGTTAGGCTTCAAACCAATACAGTCCTGCAACAGCCCTTTACTTTTCGAAAGTAAGAAACCCATTCAGAACATGTAGGCACTGTTCATCAGACGGTAAAGGAAAATTTGCGACTTATCTAGGTTTTCAATCAGTAACACAACGCCGTCCGAATATTTTGAATTAGACAGATTTCTAACTAAGAAAAATATCAGTCCCACAATTCTCACACTAGGATACAGCGACCATCGTAATCATCTTAATGACAAAGTCAAAAAAGAAAGAAGGAGACAGCCCTGACGAACAATTCCAGAGGTTATCCCGAATCAAAGATCGCAGTAGGCACGAACTCCACTTGGGCTGTCTGCACTGGCACCCCTTTCAATGAAGCAGTGCCACAGAATTGCAAGATCGACTGAGTCCAAACCCGTCCTTAGATCAAGAAAGACAGCGATCCTGGGCCTACAGAAGATGCGCCTATGTCCTAGGATCTTTTGCAGAGCAAAGATTGGGTGGATACAACCCCAACCGGACCGTTGGCCGGTTTGATTCTCAGGAAAACGGCATCGGATTACGCTGGCGGTGAAGTAGCTGTGACTTCCAGGACTAAAGTGTTATATTCGCTTTGATTCCGATTAACGTCCGGCGCTGCAGGCAGCTAGATTATAAGGTTCTTACAGCGTCGATGAACTTCAGGGATACCGAACATGCATGCTCGTTACCTCAGCATACGCTCTTGAAAACTGAAGCCCTGATGGAAATAAGAATCCCCCAAACAAAGAACTTTACGATCCTTTGACATGAACTATCGAAACGGTTATTTTCATCCCTCCTGGTGAACTTAACGAGCAAGCTGGATGTCTCCCACCTACTGAACACAATCTTTGTGGTGGTTTTGGTCTTCAACGCAAGAGATACAATAATGAAAATAGACAGCTGGCTATTTGCTCAAACTACTGACAATATGTTGATAACACCAAATTCTGGCACTCGAAGAGCCGCAACACCACTTGGTGTTCACTTCTTGGAGCAAAGAACTGTTGCAGCCCGTTCATATAGCGAATACTTACGTGAAGCTTAGGAATGTAATTGACTGACGATCTCACTGATCAACGTGTTTGGATTCTGACCCCTAGCTGGTATTTACCAAACCACGTAGGCGTTCCGGAAGGTCAATCAACCGGACACTTTTACATTTCGCAACGGTACAATGCACCAAGTTTAAGTGCCAATAAAACGGTTCGATTTCCTTGGGGGATACCGATTCACGTTGGGTGTTTTTGGAAGCGAAACTCAGGTCACCTTGTGTTTTTCATTCCATTGTGCGACTACGGAATGTAATGGCTGAGGCCACAGTCCGTGTTTTCAACCTCGGCTTATGTTATTTTCCTGCTAGACCGCAAACGTTGTGTTCTTATGCTATTTCGTTACGCCTAGCGCTGATGTTTTGTGCTTTCGTGCGTTGTTTTCATCAGCCCATCTGCGCGTGAACAGCGGCGATCTTGTCGTTTTCTATCGAATCAGAATGTTTGAAAATGTACGTTTGTAATTAGATTGCTCCATGTGTTGGCTGCTGCAGCATTCTTATCTTTCCCTGCTTGTGAAAATCTGTTTCCTGTTCGTTTTGAGTATTCAGTCTTATGTAAACGTGTAACTTTGGGGAAAAGTCAACGGTCAGTGAGGCTTGTCTCGCTGTCCAAAGCTGAAGGATGAAAAAGATAATGATGGTTTGCCTATATTCAGTAACTATCTAACCGTTTTGTTCATTCGTAATTGCTTGCATCTCTGTTCCATTCCTAAGTGACTGGCTTGAACTTGACCTTTGGAGAATTTTTTAACTTTTGCAGCGTCAGCTAGTTTTTCTGTGGTAAGACGACGGAACGTTAAGAGAGCACGTAAATGAGCACCACTTAAGCCACGGACGACTAGTATAAGTTTATCGCCTTGTAGGATAATTTGGACAGGATTGTGAACTTGTGGAAGTCGTGATCTAGAAGGGATTTTTGGAGTTTCCAGAGACGAGATTTGATCTGAGGATGGGGTCACTTACTGTACTGAAGACTGACAAGTATGACGCAGAATGATCAGTTCGATGAGTGTGAACCATTTCTGTTTGCCTGCAAGACTTTTTCATTTTGTACACACCTCGACAGCGGAAGCTGCAATGCGATATTCTGGGCTCTTGGTGTCGATAAGAGCCTTGGGTGAGACATTATTGCTGGTTGCATCAGTGGTGGGGCCACACAGACACTGGTGCCAATGCTATTGTAATACACTAGGTGAGTCTCGTTGAGCACAGAACTTTGGATAGGGTTTTGGAGCGACATTCCATTGGAGGGTAGCCTTCGTTACCGTACGCTTGCTGCTTAAATGGAGGACGGCGATCAAACTGCAAATGTAGATTCTGGAGTTTGAGGCCAAAACTGTATTTTATCTGTTTTTCGAGGCAGTTGGTAGTTGAACTTATCTGGTCATTCTTTTATACGGGCGTTTACCGAGGAATTCGCCTGGTACCACTGCGAATTTTTAAACGGCATGTCCGGTGGACGAATCTGATCAGATACCTCCTGCACGTCAAGAGGATTCTTATCTAACAGTCGCTGACGGACTCTGGACAACTATAAGTCAGGCACAGAAACTGTTCGTGTTATGGCTGTGACAACCTAGAGGTTGAGGTTTTTGTGTAAAGAATTTAATTTTTATGTAATCTCAGTCGGCTCCTTTCTTGATTATAATTACTAGATATGTGTCAAGAGTAGACCTAGTTCTTCGGTTCCACATGTGGCTCCGGGTATCTTCGTAATCTTCGGTTACAGTTGGCGGTGGACATGTCCGTACCACTGTATTTGTTGTCGTGGGAATACCAGCAAGTTATCCTGCATTCACGCACGTCATCAGGTCTGAGTCCCATCAGGAAGTGGGGTCAGGGCTACGTGTTACTGGGAGAGGTTCTCTGGGTTGTCTTTGTCCAGACCCCTGGGGGACGTTTTAGGGCGATGGGTGGAATAACCCTCGAACTGGGAGGTTTGGAAACTTTCAGATTGGAAATAACTTGGCGGATCTTACGACTGGAAGGAAAGCATGTTTGGGAACCTAAAAGTAAGACGAATAATTCTGCTTGACGGAAGGAATGAGGTTTGGTGCAGACCGAGTGACAAAACTTCGGCACTCTCAAGAGAGTGAATATGAGTAAAGTTGGAAGGGAAGAAATTACGGGATATCGCTTGTACAAAGGACCAAAACGATTATCTGCCGGTGACAGACGGGGTTAGTTTCTCAGCTTTGCGGTGTACAAAGCAATCTTTAATCTTTTGTAGGGTAAATGAGCACTTATTCGAAGCCTATATGAGCGTTAAACCACTCCGGGGGGGAGTGCGATTTGCCAAATGTGGAATTTAAAGATACAGGTCACATAAATTGGGTGTCTCGGCTGGAGAAGTTAAGGTGTAAAAGTCGAGAGGAGGCAGCAAATCAGTATTTTTTAATCGCCCCGATTCAGCAGATGAGAACACCAACAGTTAGTTCCTCTCTATCCAGCATTAAGTTCGGCACTGTTGTCGTCCAGTTGCCTAACCGCTTTGCACTCTGAAATTTCAAAACGTCGAATATAGCTACAGCCCTTGCTAGTATGCTTAGAGCACAAGCGCACCAAGCACACAAATTGTCCGAATAATCTAGGTCACAGAGCTATCCCTATCTATCGGTTCTACGCTTACGTCACGAAAGCCTCTAAATGCATCCTGCATTGCCCCCTCGATGACAGATTGAAGTAGGTGTGGACAGGTGAAACACCAATCATTTCGACTGGACTTGGTGTTCATGGTCACCTTTATGCAACCTGAACTACGCCAGTACAATGCTCACAGTAGATTCACGAACTTACCTTGCACATCCTTCCGGTAAAGAGAACTCAACAGCGCTGCTCGCCCGATTCATTCGAATGGATCTTTTAGGTCTAGGGAAACCAGGATTGCTGTGAGACGGTGTATGGCGCGTCGGAAGCATTTGACGGAAAGTGAGTATAACTTCTAACTGAACGAACTCCGGCCTGCTGTTCGCGGATGTTACTCTTGCGAATTTGTGCCAACCGGTGCAGCGTTATCAAATCTAACACTTGTGTAACCGTCAGAATTAGACTAATCTCACGGGGACTCCTGCAAACACTGCGTATATCTTTCTTGAATGTTGGTACCATCAGTGGCTCACCCCACGATAACAGAGTACGTTCCTCGTTCAAAATATCATGAATTAATAATGTGGATGCTTTCGTCAGGGCTTTGCTACCCAGTTTGAAAATGACTTGGGAGGATGTTCGTCGGGACCAGCTGCTTTTTGGCTCCTCAGCAGTCTAATATTCAACTCAACATCCACTTTCGTTTGGTGGGTCAAGAGACACCTCCCAAGGACTGTCAATTCTGGTCGTCAAACTAACTGCGGTAGCATAAGGCCAGCTGAACTGCCCTTTAAAGTGTGCACCCCAATGGTCCAATCTTTGCTGTTTTCCACGAATAGATGCTCCATTCCTAACCCGCACAATTTCACTAACCGAAGTTCGCCGCCCGTCCGTGTGACGTATAAGCTTAAGCAGTTTTTGACTGTTACCAGTAGCGGCCGCTTATTCCATTTCATCGGTAAACATGGCCCACCCAGTTCACGGTCATTCTTAAGCAATGTCGTCAATTGATGCTGAAGCTTTCACTGAATCTTATTCACTTCCATGCAGTTAGGGAACTGGCGTTTTTGTCCCATTAGGCCAGGCGATCCTTGTGAGATCCAGTGTCTTTGGTGAACGGTAGATTTAGAACCACAGGCGAAACCTGCTGTCAAATGCATCGCTGCTTGACTCAATTCCTAAGCTCATCAGGGGTTTTTAGTTGGTCTGAAATGTTCTGCTCATAAAATGAAGGTCTCTTAACCGGGATGCAGTCCGAAGGGGCCACTTCAACCTTCACATTTAAAGCCATTTCTACACCGCACTGACCCACAAATTGAGCTGCTTTGTCTCCAAAATTGTAAAGGAAATATCTTGACGAGACAGTAGGCGCAGTCAGTTGAATTACTCTACTCGAATCCTGATTTCGTGTTTCACTCATACAGGAGACATCAATCGAAAGTGAGTCCACTGTCAGTGCCAAACATGCTTGTTGGCCAGCCTGCATTAAAGTGCGCACATTGAAAGAACTGAGATTCAAAGATTGATGAGGCTTGAGAAAGTGTGGGCTAGTAGATTGAAAAACATTTACTACAATAGTTGACAATAAACCGTTACAAGTATTGGGCGTGTTATCAGTGGGGGCATTATGGGTAGGCAGAGGGAGCCAAGAGATTTGGTTTGCAGTCGGAAGAGGGAGAACTCTGGACAGTAGCACACTTATCATTATCCAACCCTCGATGCAATGGGCAGTGCGGTCCTGGTTATCGTGTGCGATGACCGATACGGTATGGAATTCTTTGGAGAGGTCTAACTCACGGGAGGTGGTGGTCCGTTACTGTTTGTGAGTGTAGCCGTCAAGCCGAGGAACGATTAGGGTTCTCAACCAAATCCTTTGGTTCTACCAAGAGCCTGACCTCAAGGCGACGGGCTATGGCTGAGTGGAAACCCATCAATCACTTGGATCAGTTATTCTCCCACTCGTTTTTCCGACTGAGCTGCCAACTCAGATCCACCCTGAACCGGGAGGACCAGGAGACTAATTCGTCAGGTCTCTACTCATTGACTTTCCAGAAATGATCGAATCTGCGGCTTGTGATAAGCCATCCCGGATGGTTCATTGGTTCATGGAGGTACGCAAGCTGCCACGCCACATCGAGGTGCAGTCTCGTTGTAGGAATCTCTGTTAAGGATGCCCGTAATTTCGACTTGCCACTTAGTTATGGATAATCTTAGAAATCTCAATGAAAGGAGTTTGGCTCATGCCCTAGATCTTATGGCTCAGTCTCCAAGTGGGTTTTCCGGAGTTAGTCCGACTGCTTGCATAAATCTAATAAAGAAATGGGATGAAATGTTGGCATTTTCCCCAGAATGATACTGTGCCAGTCACGAAATATGCTTTCCATCTCTAATCTACCGTCAGAATTTTTCATCGGAATACATTTTATCTACGGTTATGTTGCTTATTTTTGCGTCACATGAAGTAAGCTCTCTCGTTTACTTTATTTTTGGGCTCGGTTTATGATTACTCTTTAATCTCCTAAGGTGCCTCATTTTTATTTCCGTTCTCCAAGTTTTTTGTGCGTTCTGCTTTTGTAATTCAACGATTATTTTTTTGTTTCCGCTTTCACCAGGTTTAAATAGAAACGTGTCAGGCAGTTCGTTTTTAAGTATATAATAGAGGGGAAATATCCGGTTGTGAGCTTAGACTTCGTTGTTCATTCAAGTATTCCATAAACCTGTTGCTGCACGATTCATTACCTTGGGAAATCTCAGCTAACATGAAGCACCTCTTTTAGATGGAATCCACTTCGGAGGAACCCGGGGCCTCGACCAAACGAGATACCCTTCCTGTTTGCGCAATTGTACTGGGAATGGCGGGCTCTGGGAAAACTACATTCGTTAAAAAACTCATCGCTCATTTAGAATCACAAAGCAAACATGTGTACAGCGTCAACCTGGATCCGGCAGTTCACGTAGTTCCGTACCGAACAAACATTGGTACGTTCAATTCCGCCATATTTTTATGCCTCCACTCAACGTTTTAGATATTCGAGATACGGTCAAATTTAAAGAAGTCATGAAGCAATATGGATTTGGTCCGAATGGTGCAATTATGACTTCGCTAAACTTCTTTTCATCCCAGTTCAATAAAGTTGTTGATCTGATAAACAAGAACGCCGAAAACGTTTCGTATGTTGTTTTTGATACCCCAGGGCAGATTGAAGTATTTACGTGGTCTGCCTCTGGAACGATTATTTCTGAGTCTCTGGTAAGCACCTGGCAAAAAGTTGGTGAATTCGCCGCTCTTCTAGGGCTCTGCATTCCCGACAGTCGTGATTTATGTGATGGATACACCCCGAAGTTACAATCCTGTGACATTCATGTCCAATATGTTATACGCTTGCAGTGTTCTGTATCGATTACAATTGCCATTTTTGGTTGTACTGAACAAGGTGAGCAAGTTGACAATTTTTAATGCTCACTTTAAATTTGAATTGATTATAAAGTTTTCGAGGCAATCAGTATTACTTTTTGTGATGTGTCCTCTTTTCTCGGTAGCAGTTCGTTTGTGAAAACTTTCAGCCATGTGACACCCTTCCTTTCAATCACCCCACAGACAGACATCATTGATTGCACGTTTGCTATCGAATGGATGCGTGATTTTGAAGCGTTCCAAGATGCATTAGCCGCTCATCGTTCGACAGACGGTCCGTCCGAATTGGAGTCAGATAGCTGTGCCGCTCATCCGGAGACATCGCCTTACATGACTAGTCTGATGAATTCCATGTCTTTGGTATTAGACGAATTCTACAGTGGACTTCGCTGCTGTGGCGTCTCGTCAGTTACGGGTGAGGGCATGAAGCAGCTGGTGGAGAAAATAGCGGAAGCTAAGAGTGAATATTTTGAGGTAAGTTCTCAATGTACGGTCTTCTTATTCATTAATACTTCGTTCTAGTCAAGTGATGTACACCAATGACCCTTCATATAAGTTTTTTCTCTTTGGATTTGTTTGCTTTCAAATTGTATTTAACTAACCACATGGAGTTATATGTTGGAATATACTTTGCAAAGATTGGTGCATGAGCCCTTCATATTATAAACAACCCTTAAAATCAAAGAACATACTCTTGGGAATTCAAGTGGAGATTTTCGTAGAACCCAATCAATTCTTGAGAACCATAGAACTTTGAAGTTAGGTGGGAAAATAGATAGGGGTCAGTGACTTTTTGAGCTTTTCCGGTTTTGTTTTATTCCATTCTAGACCCAGTAAGTGCTTAGTTGTTTTTCTAAATGAACCTAGAGGTGACTTGCCTTCCTCAAAGGTATTTCATATGTTCCCTGTTGTTTACATGACCACAGACATACTTACCCATGTTGCAATCCCGAAAGTTGCGTGCTAGCAAACTGGACTCCACGAGCACTAAAGAATGTGAGTTTTTCTTACCATTTGGTCGCGTTTTTTCGGTTACTAATGGACTTGTTCGGAAGTGAAGTTGGTATTCAAGTCCTGTCACCGCGAAAAACTAACGGACATTTTCTTCAATTGTCTATCTTTCGAGCCGTTTCCTCTAGTGTCCCCAGGCAAGTTGTATTTCCACTCAAAAAATCACGGACAATGAATCGCAAGCAATGGCGATGGAAGACAGACAGTCAACGCCAGTTAGGGTTCATTAGCCGTATAAGCGGATACTGCATACAGATGCAGCATCAACCCATCTTTACGAATAAGTGAATATCGTGGCGCTACTAGGTAAGTCTGTGTAGTGAACCCGTGTTGAACTTTTGAGGTGCGCATCAGTGCTTCAACTTCAACGGCCCATCCGGCAGCAAAGTAACCGTCTGAGTAACCGAAGCGCTTTTCAGTAACTAGGCTTCCGTCAGGAGGGGTGAGCGCGGATAAAGAGGCTTCCCAGCCTTGTTTAGAATTTTTCGCTTGTTTGAATTGGAGTTCATTCCATACTTCGGTACCTTAATTTTCGTGTAGTCAAAAGGTGAACTTGGCGACATGTAACTTGTCATCCAGCAAAATAATATTATTATCGTGGTCAACGTTTAGAACGCAGTTACTCAGGAGGAGTCCTATCTGATCCATATCGGCTATGATTGACTCGGGTATATCTAATCGGAAAAGTCAGACCACATAGATCCATCTTTCCTGAACGCAGTGACTAACTACACATCTATGCTGGGTGCAGAAAATTAAAGCTTCCCCGATGCATACCTAAAGTAAATCGGTATCTCCCAAGGAAATCGAACCGTTTTATTGGCACTTAAACTTGGTGCATTGTACCGTTGCGAAAT
>LUCM01000390.1:0-10688 GCA_008360955.1 Fasciolopsis buskii | reverse complement strand
CTGTCCACCGGTAATAAGTTCATGTTCTCGAAGGTAGGCTATAAGACTTTTCTTATTCAGGCGTTCCATGATCCTGGAGGCTATAGGAGCGCAGTTAATTGGGCGATAGTTTGCAGGGTCATAGCGTTTGCCATTTTTGTAAATGGGTATGATCACATAGGTTTTCTACTGTGACTTAAAGGTGCGGCATTGAATGGACAAGCTGATGATGTTTGCCAACAAAATTGGGATATCGCTCCCACCTCATACCTTATACCTTTTCCGCTGACTGGTATCATAGTGAATGAAGACCGGTTCCTCGTTTCTTGACCGTCTTGGGGGGAATCAACATTTTTAGTTTCAACCAGCTTTGTTTCATTTGAGATCTCATTTTTCTGGAGTGTTGCGTAATTTGAGTGGAGAATCGTCGGCCTAGGGCAGCGTGACTAAAAATGGATGATAGATGATCTGTCCGTAGAGTTTAGCGTGACTTCTGGTGAGTATTCACTAACGGGCCGGGGAAGTGTAATCCGTCCACATTACCTTCTGTCGCAGGGGACATTTCCGATTTGGTCATGTTTGCCATCCCACATTCGATTACATAGGGAGAGTAGGGTGAGCCATATGCAACGGAAGCAGGGCTGGAAAGAGGTAGTTCAGGAAGAAAAAAGGATTTGGCAGAAACGGCACAGAGTCGTCAAATGGGAGACTTGTTTGGGTATAAGAGCGATACCGGTAATCAGAGGAGGTTTATAATTTAGACGGTTTTCGGATTGGAAATACACTATGCTATTATTTCGGGCGGCATTCATCGAGTTTGCTGTGGGCTGGGTGCATCCTGATGGAGTGATAGCTGACGGTATTTTTAGAAGGTGGCGGGCGGATAGGAGTTTGGCCAAATAGTTGTCCATGTAAGGGAACTGGGTAGCGGTTGCGGGTTGTGAAAGGTGGAAACCAGAGGACTTGAAGGATCTAGTCTGTCTGCGATATGTCAGCAGGTATGAAGTTTTTGGGGTTGTTGGTTTATTAACTAAAGTGGTGCTGAAATTTGGGCCAGATTTTCTTAGTTCTGCAATACGGGGTGCCTGTTGTGGCCTCTTGGGCTTGGACAGCACAGGTAGCGTTCCATCCGGCGTCAACTATGGGGTGTATTTTGTGGGTTGGGATCTCAGGGTGAGAGGAATAATGAGACCATCTTTAGGGTCGGCGAGTAGGGTAGACAGAATGGAGGCTCTAACCATGCCGACTGCCTCATTTACAGACTTCTGCTGGGATTTTGAAGTAGAGGTTGTGGAGGACTACAGTGTGGATTTGCACCCTGACGCGGACGGTTCAAGGTGCAATTTTTACGCGGACGTTGAAAGAGAAGCAAGGAAAGTGACTTGTCCAAGTCAGCTTCTAATTTAAGAGGGAGGTTTGGGGTTCGTGATCGTGAACATGGGTTCGATGTTGTAGGACGGTGGCAGGTGGACCTAATGATTTGTACACTGGGGAAGCGGAGGTACTCCTTTTTTGGAGACCAAGCACCTCACGTTAGAGCGGTGTTTTATCTTCCGCAATCCTTATAGTCTTGTACAGGATGTTCACAGCAATAGTTTTTACCTTCTTGATGAATTTGCGGGCAATTTTCCGTCTTGGAATTGCATCAGGAGCGAGCAGGCTTTTTGTTGGTTTTTTTTCTTAGTTTTGCACAATGGCTAGGATAGTGATCCATGTTACACGCCTTCATTATGGTTTCTTTGACCTTCTCCAATGGTTGTTGGTTTGGAATATAAAAAAATTACAGCGTTGTTTCTGTTCCGGATGCGTCCAAGTGATTCAAAAGATCCTCACTCAATAAATTGACCAGCCCCGACAAAATCATCAGGAAAAAGATTTGAGGATGGCTCAATAATATGGGAAAGTGGAGCCAACTTGGCGATGGCGGCCCCCGCTGACGTCAGCTGCGTAATATCTCTGGTCACTTGTTTCTCCAAGTAATCGATCCTTTTATTTATCTCACTAACTACATCAGCTAGCTGGACCGAACAATTAGTCGTTTGCGTTTTTGCCAGGGATCGTTGCACGCCTGTTCTTTTGGTAGTAAGTCTCATGGCGTTAACCTCAGGCATAGTGTTGGAAAACAACTTCGGATGGGTAAAACGGGCCATGAGAAAACAGATAACAGATAACTTAAGAAAAATTGGCGGAATGTTTCTGAGCTGAAAAAGAGGAAATTTATCAAGAGATAATCACACGAAGTAGAGAATAACTTGGAAAAAGGAACTGAGGAAAACATTCAAACTGCGCGCCAGTCAGCCCTAGAGAGTTATTAAGAGGAGAGGAGCTGCCCAAATTTACACAGAATTTTGAATTCTTGGAAGTCTACCATAGTGGTATATACAATTTTACTGGTAACTCGTTTTAAATAACCTTCAAAATGCAATCTTGATTGAGGAGAGATTCTTTGCTGAGTCCCGTCAGTCTTTGGAGGGGACTTTGTCAGTGAATGCGATTTCCCAGCGAGGCTAAGAGAGGGTGGGTTAATTAATCGGTCCTAGCATTACTGAGTTGGGTTTCTTGGGCCAATTTCTTAAGAAGCCGGTGTTGCGGAACCCTCGGTTCATCTGGGGAACATCTATCGCGAATCACAGGTTTACGGTAGCAATGATAAATAAGGATAACCGGTGTCCTATGTTACCCACCAAAGGTTGCGATAATATCTAGAGCAGTCGTCCAAGGTAAATCGACGGTGACCATCGAGCGAGCTGTTAAAAGTAGGGTCACCAAAGCTCCTGGTCGGTGTTATAGAACACAAGAAAACAAGGTAATTTTCAGAGTTCTTTTGAAATACTTTATCTTTTAGTGACCTGAACCGTCAAGGAAATAATGTCTTGCATATTTAATGCCACTCTAAATAACATCGAACCAATTAAACTGTACTTCGTTTCATTTCCCCCTCTTTGAACAAAGATTGCTTCGAAAATGTAATTGACATTCCCTGAAAGAAAACTCCACGCAATGCGCTATTTCAATGTTTTTACAAAGAAACTGTTTGTAACACCTCGTTTCCAATTTTTCGCCTAGGTTCTGTTATTCGCGTACAGTTTTAGATAATGTTTGCAGCATCAAAACTGTCTGAGCGGCACTTGCCACTGTCCCTCATGTGTACTTGTTGCTTACCGAGTTAATTCGCTGAACTAAAAAACAGTATCTGGCACTTCAGAGGCCCTGGTGATGATTGTAATTTGAAAAGCGGACAGTGCACAATCAGAGATCTGATCATTTAGGCGACTGCAAATGGGGTAAGTGCAAAATGGAGGCAAAAGTACTGAAGGATGTGCTGCATTCCCATTGCTCATTTCTTTCCGGCCCGGCACCGGACCGATAACGGCAGAAGTTTCAGGAAATTTCTGCATGAAGCGGTCGAAGGCTCCGGACTTCACCGGTTATTTACCGGATTATTCCCGGATGTCAACCGGATAGGTTCCAGATCCCAACTGGATCCGGCATTCCACTTGGGTTAGCTAGTCCGGGAAATGTTACTGTTGGTCCGTTGTGAACTTGCTGAACGTTATCTCTGGGGTTTTTGGCTATTGCCTCATTTGGACAGTTACTTGCAATTCGTTTAGAAGTTCCAGTGAAAGCTTCGTTGCTTGAATCCATCTTACTTTGCATGCTTTACGGTTCTGCCCGTGTGCGTTGATGAACATGGATCTTTCGGAGAAAACTGATTATTCTCGGACTTTTCTTTCTCCAGGATTTACTTTGACGCCTAATTTAGATTTTGTAACATTTGCATTGTCGAAATTCAGACCAGTACGTTTCTTGTCCTGCGGCACTTTTCGAAAGTTCGCCCTTTCGAATCGCTTTAGTTACATTGCACCTCTTTGCTGCGGTTTGCACACTGATATTGTTGTGCGGCTGCTACGATGACGCTTCGATACAACGAAACCATCCCACCCGATTGTCGACTAAGGTCTTCTCTAGTATCAACTAAGGGACTTCGCAAATCTTGGTGTGGGAGTCCGATAGAGATCGTTTGTTGTTGCATTTCCGAATTTCGCGAGTGTTTTAGATGTTACGGCCATTTTTCGTAGCCTGAAGCATTTGGTTTACGACGATTTTTTTAGTTTTGGATTGGTTTTAGCGAATTCCGGAATGCATGCTCAGTAATTGCTAGGCTTCATGCTTAAGCAACGTGCACCTTGTCATTAATTATATTTTCTGAAAGCACTACTGTACAATATAGATGCATCCCGCTTCATGAGGGACGACTTATCGATACGTAAAATATTGCCGTGCATAAGGAACGCATAACTTTCACCGGCAAGGGATGCTGGTTGAATATTTCTATGTAAGTTTACTGCCACAGGAAGGCTTATTTTGGTTATCCAGCTGAAATGATTATTGTGGCCGTTGGGAAGTCTTACTATAGAGGGAGCTAAAAACTGATACAATGTCGTGAGTTTATAGTAGGCAATGAATCACCCTAGGTGTAGTACCGTTGCCTGACGTTGTCCGAGTAATGCAGCATAGGAACTGATGAACCAATTTAGTAATACTAGGAAGATCTGGCATTTACGGGAGAAACTTGAGCGCATTTTGAATAGAGATGCTTTGTCCTCCGCAAAGCCGAGGTACTCCAAAGTTGAAGGGAAGCATGGGGTCATGATACCAAAGAAAGTAGTGCTCGAACGAGAGGAGTCGGTGACTACTTCCGAGAGTACTAACATACAGTCTGTGTTGTCCACTCTCCATTGCAGCAAGAAATTGAATGTTACCTATAGAGATGTTATTTTGGCCGAAGCCACGGACCAGTTCAATCAAGGGATGTTTTTGATATGCACTAAAAATAAATGGCACCAAGGTTTTCATATTATTATGTGCGACGTGTTGCTCGAAGAAATCGACCGTGGGTTCTGGCGACCGGTAAAATTCATGGCTCGTATTCAGCCAGCAAATACGAGTTGAAAGACGCTCAAAGTTAATAGCACTCTAACCCGAAAACATGCGTTTGCTGATAGCATTCCCCACGTTTTTCTGTCTCAGGATATGAAACTGCTTTCTAGTAGTCTGCGCGGGTTGCAGCAGCATGGTGAACACCGCACTTCACGCGTGACAAAACATATGGCGTTTGCTCCGATGAAGTCGGGTGTCCACCGTATCCGGTGAGCTGCCTGAGGTCATAATTATTTAGCTGCAGGGTAATTGAAAGCCGCGTGGCTTTCATATGTCTGTTCTTGAATAGGTTATAGTTTAAGATTGGTATCGAGCTTAGGTAACCTGACAGTGATCCCATTGGAATCGGGCAACAGGCATCTGAAGAATGGTCCAGCAAGCCACTGGCAGAAGGGTTCGCTGGTTATCCTCAAAGCCTGCAGTTCCACGGACTGGTCGGTGTCTTTTCTGTGCAAACTTACTGGGCACACGAGGGTAAATATTTTGCAACACAAATCCCCCTGATCCTAAATTAGTGTCTAATGGTGCCAGAAAACGCATATCTGTAGACCATGACTGGAGAAAGTCCCCCGAAAAACTCTTCTCTCATAACGCATGAGAATACTGCCATAATGGTGAATTCCGTTCTCTATATTACGCGCAATGCTTTCATTTGGTACGAAAATTGCTTGTTCGCTTTCACCGCACGATTTTGACGCACTCTTTTTGGACCCACGTGAACCGCGCGCGTATTTCTTTACAGTGATATCGACTCTCTTTTCGAGTACTTGTTGTTGCATGCTTGGTGTTTGTTTGTGCCTGTTCGTTGATTAACTCTATGATTCAGTAGCACGAAGTGTAATAACAACTTGTGTCTTGGTTTTTGGATTCCACTTTGGCTATGCACTGCTTGAGTGCCGTCTGAGAGAGAGCATTCGAAATGCCCAAAAAAATTTCAGAGGTGCAACTTGGTCTCGTAGGAACCCGGTAAGTCCGGTGAGATTGTCGGTGTTATTGATGCCCGTAAACCACTCAGACCCTCGAGCTCTGTCAGTGACAATTCATGTTTTAATGATATTGACTTCAAGAACCCAGACGTTTGTGATCTTAGGTTTGCGGAATTAAAGGGGAAGGTAGTCGCTGCTAAAGTTCGAGCCGAGATAACAGAGTCCGAACGCGGGATGCGGGTTGACCTCCTGCTTTAGTTGGGCCTGAAGACAGGTCCAATGGGTGGTAGCGATCATGCAATTTTCGTGCACCCCATTTCTGCAGGCCATTTAAGGGTGCTGCTATGGACCTTCGACGGAGGCATATTGAAATTTATCTAAGCTACTTAATAATTCACTTGGATCCGAGATATTGAACCCTGAGCATAAACCATTCTAACCTTCACGTTGTTCGCGAGGACGAGCCAATGAGGCTGTTGATGGATTCCCCATGCAGCAAACTTCCCAGGAACATGCAGAGGAAAGAATTTATTGAAAGACTTGTTCGAACAGCCTCTCGAATTCGGAAGAAATCTGACTGGAGGGGTGGTATTTGAGACCGCTATTTTAAAAGGAGATCATTGCGTCCTGTTGTATTTAGTGATAATGTTGGAGAGTTGAGATATAATCTTGGATCACCTGGGTTACGGGCTTGATATAAACGCAGTGCGCATGTTGGAAGGTACCTTCGGTTATCCGCCAACTTAGTTAGAGAGCTTCTGAAGAGAAGGGGCGGAAGAAGTGAGGCGAACTCAAATTTGGGGGCTTAACGGATTAGCTAGAACGAGAGGCATGAATACTCTAAAGTATATTCAGTAGTCTGGCCCAGGACAGTAGCAACCAAACGAAGCCGTTCACCAGCCAATTTTCATAAGCTGCCAAAGATCTCGGACGAATGCAGTTGTGGTGATGTATGTATACCATTTTGCAAAGCGGCAAGGATCTCTCTGATTGATAGCTGCCGCACCAACCATAGAGTATCGGACTGTCCGAATTTCTTATAGGCTGCCGTGGAACACGTCTGGAGCATGACAAATCGCCGGGCTCTCGTTCATCTGCCTGAACAATTCTCATGGTGCAATAACCTGCTAACAAAATCCAGCTGTGGTGAGGAAGGTTGCTTATGCCGGAGGCACGAACTGCTTCACCATGCTAAGGTAGCACCCCCGAGAATATCCCAAATGTTAGCGCAATTTGCTCCATTTCTGAAATCACCTTAAAACCAGTTAGGTTAGGCAACACCTATGCCGGGTTAGTGAAGACACTCGCCTTTGTTGACAGCGGCTCGAACAGTTCTTTGATGATTAATCATTTTGCACAAAGTGCCAATTTTTAATGACTTCAACGTTTGTAATATTGATTACGGTGGTTGGGCTGCAGGTTCTGGCTGACGGTCTAGTGGATTTTCAGCCCCTATCACAAGATTGTGGCGAATTATTGCATTTATAAAGAAATGTTTTTCGAAGACTCCGGCTGACACGCCTGGTTGCATGATCAAGCGCTTCAGTGGTATAGTAAAACTGATGGAGAAGTATTTGTCCAAAAATGGAAGCAAAAAGCGGATCAGCTAAAATTGAAAATGGTACCCAGGACAGTAACAATTTACGATCAGCGCAGTCCTACGAGCTAAGATGTACCGACAACACCTACCACTGGCCTCGGATTTGTTCGGAGGTGGAGGAGTAGATGTCAGACATGGGCGAAGTGTTCAAAGTTTAAAAAATTTGTTCAACTTCCGCGCAGTTTAATCCATGGCAAAGAGGGCCCATAGGATTTTGGATGACAAGTGAAAAATTTCCATCTCCGGCCAAAAAGATTTCAGGAAAGTACAGATGAGCGCAAATGGCGAGCAACACCAAAAAGGGTCATGTATTGTAGGGTGACTTTGCGGCCTGTACGAGCCGCAAAATCAGTCGACGCAAAGTTTGCCAGTTTGCCGCCATTCCAATACGCGAGCATGGTCAATCGGAGGGATGAAGCGGTAAACCTGATACTTGGTTGTCACGTGCCTGTGGCACACTGGATTAAGAAGCGGACTCGGTGACAACCAAGCGCTTTGCACAGTCAACATGACAATAAGGTGAATGCTACATGTTCCTTCAGGTAAAAGGAGGCCTATGTAGCGGAACATGGCTTTGTTCTCCGCGATCGCTTGTTTAACCAAACTGTGACCTCCAAGCAAGTGTGCCATTTGCAGATTGTTCACGCACGTTCCGCTTGCACGCCCCTGTCATATATACTAAAATTCCAACCGCTCCGGACTCTTTCTTCGTTGTACCGGCCAAGTGGCTTTGCTCGCTTTGCAAAAAACAAGGTGTTTGTCCCGCCATATTGTCCTGAACCCTGGAAAACCAGAAAAACCTCAGTGTTTGACTGTGCCGGAAAATTACGATGAAAGTCACTTGATGATCAGCTGTTACATGGGCCAGATTGAACTATCACAATGATCGTGGTTCTACCTGGCTTTCGAATAGGTAAATTCGCAATATCTGCCGAAATAAATGGAACGCTTTTCAAGTCAGCGTGCCAAAATAGATAAATGTTCATTATTTGTCTTGAGGTAAGCTGAGGACGACATAAACCGACCACAATTGGAACCTTTGTTGTGGTGTCCTTGTCATTTACTGCAACTTGTAAATTGCAAGACCACGGTGGATAGCGCTGCCAGCAAAGCATCTTTGGACGATAACCCTGGTTCCTTCGGTAAGGAGACGGATAGGGAATATGCAGTGTTTGACGGAAGTGCGAAAAAAGTGTGGTTTCAATCTTACGAGGTGGATGTCCAGCAATCTCAAGAATTCACACATTGTGTGGGCAGACGAACGACGGCTGAACGTATTTCTTAAACCAATCGGACGAAACCTCTGGGTGCAACGCGACACCGGAAAAGATGAGAGAGTATTACTAATGAACATCGTTGACTGGCGAGTTACAAGTAGAGGGATCCCATCGTCTGTTTCGAATTTGCGCGATTCTCTTTTGCTTGCTTCCCCATGGCTGATTCCAACTAAGAAAGAAGCGAATCGGTTCAAATGACCTCAATGATCCCGATGACGTGTCATATGCAAAGTTTCTGGACATTATTGGGGACAAGGGCACATAAACTTTCCGTGTTGCCAGTTTCTAAACTACATGGAATAATGAAGAGATCTGCACACTGTCTCAGGCTAATTGGAAGTGGGTTACGGTGCCATAGTATATGGACAGTAGAGTTGAAGAGACGGCAGTTACGACATTAGGGTGTTGCTGGTCGGGGTTTGAGCCACGCCTTTGAAATCAGTATCGGTCTTGCATCTGGAGTTAAGCTCCGGAGTTTTAGAGGTGAGGATGTCACAGACCGCAGGATGTTTCGGATCTCTTGACTGGACCAAAGCGTTTTGGGCTAATTTAACATCTACAAAATTAAGAGCCGTTAAGGTACCTTATTCGCTAACAGGCCCACGAATATACATGCAGGAAGGAAGGCTAATGAGCGTAGTTGCGCAAAAGTGCCCGACGATTGAGCTGACTTATAATCCCTTGTGATATGGAACCCACAACCGCTGGATATCTGAACAAACGGCCCAGAATTTCTTAACCTCCCTTAGAATCATTAATTCGTGAACGATTCCAGTAACTAACCGCAGTCGGTGCTGGAAGTAGAAGTTAGCGTAATGACAACTTCTCTGATCAGACACACGTCCTTCCTATACAAATTCAATAGTTACTCGCCATGGACACACGCGCAGGTCCCTGGTTTGGCTAACGAGGTGTACTAGAAAGCTGCCAGTGATGAGTCGTGTTCGATCACTTGGTAGCGTAATCATCGGCGCTGTGACTGCAGAAGAGCTGCAGAGTGCGCCCTCATTCGACTGCTACAGTCTGAGGGCTTCGATGTATTCCTACGGGATAATCGTGGCAGAGTTCACTGCCCACGACTGGTAGCTTGGGTGGGTCGGACCGCAAGCTCATAGAAACTTTTACTGAGCCTGTGGTATGCTAAATAATGTCCACGTGAGCTCTGACGCAAAATATCCGATCATTCGCCGTGCACGGCACCATATGGTTGGTATGCTTGTGCGGCATGCGCAAACAATGAGGGGCCATGGGAAGAAAACCACATGCAGGACATCAAACGACAACGGTCTTGGATCTTGAGCGGAAGAGCAGCTGTAATGCAAGAGATCAAAGGGTGTGTACAAGGTCAGAGTTAATAACAATAATGTCACCGCATTCAAAATGCCAGATGGACCCTGGTTGCTGGCCTTTCAGAAACCTGGGCATCAGCTATTTAGGTTCCCTGTGGGTGAGATTTACGGAGCAAACAGAATAAGGTTACGGATGCTTGATGGTCTGTAGGACGTTCCAAGCCGGTCACCTCCAAGACTCAGACTCGGCCACCACGGAATCGTTCTGGTAGAGATTAATGTTTCGCAAACAAGCAAGATTTGCCACGTAACCATGCAACCGCTCAAACTTTGTTGTATATAATAATACTGCATATTTCTCGATTTGCGAGAGGCATACGCATGGCAAGATCAAATTTTTACAAGGAGGTTGCACAGGAAATGTAGATGATAGAAGTGGAATGCGATAAGATGGTGAGAGCAATAACGAGTTATTTTAGAGGCTCACTGGAAGGTTAAAGGAGATGCTGCAAAGCAATAGGGGAATTACAAGTATGCCAGTGAAAAGCAAATGTAGAAAACTCAATTTTTAAGACCGAGAAATAGTTTACTGGGACTGTTTGCAATTAGCGGACTACGAGTCATCTCGTGTTTAAGTGCACTAAATGTGCTTATTGCTGGCGCACAAAATGGACGG
>LUCM01000386.1:83233-93638 GCA_008360955.1 Fasciolopsis buskii | reverse complement strand
CCTAACAGACCAATCGGAAGGCGTCATTGATGTAATAGAACCTAATCACATCAAATTAACTGAATATACGTCAATGCTAGGTTCCCTTTCAGTAGTTCTAGCGTGGCGACAAAGTCCTTAGTTTTTGTAGATTGTGCATATACACAGTACACTTCAGGTTTTATTTTGTATTCCTTGCTAACTTACGCTCAAACGACCCCTTTTCTTTTCGTTGAAGCGCTTGCTCCTTATTGGGTGCTTGTCTATAGCTTTTGTACTTCTTATGGGTGCAAGACGCTTTGTACATTACCCATCGCCTCTTTCGAGTTCTTATTGCCCCTCCTATTTTTGGACACCCCCTTAATGAGCGGAAATTGCTTTTTATGACCTTAAGAGGGACGAAATCCGCTGTTAGCCTCATTAATCTATTCTTAATGACTGCCCATCTTCTTCAGTCGGGTAACCAGGGCTTCGATGCCTTAGACCTTCCTATTTCTTCAATCCTTAGCCTACTGTCACATCTGACAGAGGCTGTATCTGGCGGTTCATCCGGAACCAAAATCACAAACTTACTTACCACGTGGGCACTTCTGTCTAGGAGCTCCTCAGTTTTTAACTTTCATATATTCCCAATAATACTTAGTGACCACGACGAGTAGTAGCAAGAAGCATTGCCCTACCCAATTTCTGGCACCTTGTCTTACATGTTGGGTCAGACCACGTGAAAGTATCGCATTGTAGGACTGTCTCTCCTGGAGTTCCCCTCGAAGTACTTCCGTTCTCCCAGTTGATGTTTCCCAACACTAGAAATTCTTTTGTTCGTGCTAACACTGCTTGTATCAGACCCAACAGTTCGGTATCCTCCTCGATATCGCTGTTGGGGTTCTGCATACACATAGAATACATACCGTTTTATCGGGGAACCTGACGAAGCGTGAGGTTGCCTGTACGGTCGCCGAGAGCATTGTGAACGGTATCTCTCAGTTCGTGAGGTCCCGATGCACAAACACGGCTGCTCCGCCTCGTTGCCTGCTGCCTATCTTATTTCGTTTGCAAGGTGTGTGGTCACTCATGCGCATTCCCTCGAGCTCATTGATGTCACAGATTTCTGTAATAGCGATTACATGGAACCCGTTAGTCGTGGCGGTTGATTTAGCCATTTATCCTGAACGCTACAAGCATTGGTGTACCATATCCATGATTAGCTTGCCAGCATTCCATGTTCACTTACTGTGTTATCCTCGGACGCAATGTCAGAGGTGACATCTGCTTTTTTGTTCTGGATGTGAACTCCCGACTGTCTCCTTCAAGTTCCAGGAGGCGTCGTGAGGGGACAGTCGGATTTTGCAGCAAGTCAGCGTAAGATCCAAATCGTCCCGACTGAACCTGTTGTCCAGTGGAACTTCTGTCGCATTTCGGCTCAACAGAAGGCCAGGTGGAACGTCTGTTCAGTTTTTAACTCCGGTTACTTCAGGCTGGGAGACCATAACAATTGGTTTCGTTTGTTCTACCACCGTCCTTGAACTACATTTACCGGTCTTGGCTAGTTCTGTCGCTGCTTCAAGGTGTATATTTACAGTGGTTTTTGCTTTGATCTCTTTATTGACTTTTGGGCTTTGTAAACTTCCATTTACCGCGGGTTTATCGACTTTTTGTTTCCCGGTGGACCTATCCACTAGCCCGTCTTTCGTCCGCTTCACAGTGTACCGGGCTTCCGTAGCTTTATCCACCTTGGGCAACACTAATTTAAGTCCTTCAAACTCAACCTTGTAAACTTCCGGGCAGCTATCTGAGGCTTGGCGTTCTTCCCTAGATGTCGAAATGTCCAATGTGATCTGTATGCACCCAGTTGGTTGTTGCATTACTTTGCCGGCTCGGGACAGATCCCGAGAGTACATACTTGAAAATTCCACTAGAGGGGCCCTTGGCTTTTCCATATCCAAACACTGTCGTAAGCATACTTGATGGCATTTCACTGCCAGTCCCACTGGACAAAGGGCGGCCACTCGGAATAGGTCAGTGACACACCGCCTATCCCCTTCTCTTCTGAATGTGCCCTCGTCAACCACCGGTTCAAAGCAATTATGCAGTAACAATGTGTTATTACCCTGTGTCCACGCCGTCTCCTCCATACGACGGGCCTTGGCATATAGTCGTCTTACCCTTTCTTTTAGTACTGTGAGCTCTGCCCTGCACTTTGGCTCAATTCGTTCTCCTTTGCCTTGTTTATATTCCTTTCCCTTTTTATTCGCACTTTTGAGCTGCTTCGTCTCAGCATTTGATACCTGGATTTTTAAATTTATGAGCACAATGTCTGTCGGTTTTTCATTTATGGGTCTATTCTCAGTGCCGATAGCATCTAGTCGATCTCTAAGTATTCTGGAACACGCATTTGCCAAGGCAGCACATCTTAGCGACTCGTGCGACTGAGTCCACAGAAGAAACACAACTGTGAATCGTTGATAATTCTTTGTCAGTTGGGCTGAGCCAGCTTCAGGAACGTGTATATAAAAGCAGTAAATAGTATCTGGATTAGTGAACAAAATTTCCCCGGGAGCACACGACCGGTTTCGCGGTTATTGTCGCTCGTCAGGTATGCATACCTAGTACTCTCTTCTCCAAACATCCTTATACTTGTACGTTCCGAGTTGGTATGTCTCACCAGAATCGAATTTGTGGCAAGAGAGTACCAGGTACGAATATCTGACGAGCGACAATAACCGCGAAACCGGTTGTGTGCTCCTGGTAAATTATGTTCACTAATCCAGATACCACTTATAATATATATATATATATATATTCAAAAGTCCTTTTTCTGCGCATTCTCCCGTTTGTTTTGAAGCTGTGCTAAATGACAAAGTCACATCTTTCACAGACGGTCAATGCGATCTTTGTTATTTGCTTTCCTTTAGAAGCCCAATGTCAATCTAATGAAACTCCAAAAGAGACCAAAGGAGGATTTTTACAAATCCCAGGTAACCTAATTCTCCATCCTAATAAAGTGAAACGTATTTACTTGTGAATCGCCGATGAGCTCCTGCATGGTGACAACAGTAAATTCCTATGACAAGGCATTTGAGTGGTATGTGGGGGGAACAGATCTACAAAACGTCATGCAGACGACGGCAATATTAATCACGCCTCCATTCACATTTATCAATACCCCAGTAATATTCGCGTAGCAAGATGATGTGCGAACTACTGTTTTCAGAGAAATGGTTAACCTTCTTGTTGAAGCCAAAACAACCACGGCGGTAGATACTGACAGTCGATCTTCAGCTCTCCCAAGGTATGGGCTCGTTCCTCTGATTGATGCATTTACTCATTATTAGTACGTCCGTAAACTTGCATTCATGACTGCTGGAAGCCCACCACTCGTGTTCCTATTCCGAAATCTAGTGATTCCAGTTTTAAAAAATGCTTCCGCCTTATTTGATAAACGTACCAATCCACTTAGAAATATAATAGACTAGTCCTGGATATTGTCGCCTCCATTGTTCACCACACATTCGTCGATGAAATTTGTACAATGTACTTTCATAGACCATTCATCCGCATTCGGTTTTGTCCCGCGATACCTTCTACTTCCCAAACTCAAAACATTTGGTTATCCCATTCCCGTAGTTGATTGCTATGCCACACCACAGTGCGTATGACTGCGCAGGGAAACGTTAAAGGCGCTGGTAAACAACTCAAGAATGATTCAGTGTTGTGCTTGCTCGTCACGCACGCAAACGATTTAAAAAATAATTCCCTTGCCATTAATTTAGTCATTTTGATGATGCTGCATTCTGTCATGGTGTATATTTGTGATTTTCTTGCACGCGATAGTGTAAATCTTAAATTATCCAACTGCTTTGACTGCTTGTTCTCCCTGCCCCGGTCTGTATCCATTTGATCTAACCCTTCACCAAAATAAAAAAACTTATCATGGTAGATTCAGCGAGATATTTAGGGTCCATTCTCGACAAAACATCTCACGTTCCTATAAACAAAGAGCCATCGAGAACCATCACAATTCCAAATAAGAAAACTCCGCTACTTCAAACTAAAACAAAGAGTTCAGGTGTCTAACACTAGGTGATGGCTCTCAGAACATCTTGTTTCATCGCATGAAACTTAGTGGACTATGCTGTTGGGTCACGTGTTGCGTATTTCGAACACTCGTCTACCACACGGTGCCCTATTTCGGGTTTCTCCAAAGGAATGGAAGATGACACCTGGAGGTCAACAAATGATTTGACAACGTGGAATGAGAAAACGTACGGCGAACTTAGGTAAAGTAGGTGTCTCACGTCTTCATGGTTGGGGTCCGAAAGACTCGTCAACTAGCTGGCTGGAAACACTGAAGGATATGTCATTGGATCTCGAACAGTGGCGATCGTGTTATCATTTTCTATCGAATCAGAATCATTGAAAGAACATTTTTTTCCGCCTGTGTAGGTCCACTTCCTGTTTCCCTTGGATATTCACTCTTTGTATAGAAACTTGTAACTCTGGGGAAAAGGCAGTGGTTAGTGAAGCTTGCCTTGCTGAACGATGATGATGATGAGCTAAGTCCACTTGGTCGTGGATTTTGTACTTCGGACGAATTTTTATTGTTACGTTCTCGCGTCAAACATTTAAGAAAGGTCGAAAGCTCAGTCAGAATCGGATTACTTTATCAAATACTGATAATGTAATTGGCGAAATTTCACATCATCTGATGTTTGAGGTTGATCTCAGATCTCAATGAGCGAAGATATGCGGCTGAAATCGACATAATATCCATGTCGACCGGAACGTAAATTATGACTGCAGGGTCCAAAGTCCTCATTTCCACCATTTTTCGTTTTCGCCGATAATCACGACTTAAAATTGGTTAATTAGTAGCTACTTACACACAACCCATGCCGTCTAAACCTTTGTTTCTTGTTAATCCCACACAGTCTCTCTTTGTCGGGACAAACAGAGTCAGGGGTCCTAATTATTGAACTATCCACATACATAATGCTAATAACCGCTTAACTTTTCCGCTCAGTTTGAATTCAAGTTTCTTGTGGCTTGATAGCAATACATGACAGACTTGAGTGATATTAGTTTACCTGGTCGTGAGTCGACTTTCTGCATTGTTGTGATTGAAGTCGAGATAGAGATAGCGGATCGAACGGATCGCCACGTGTGTTCATACTCTGAACGGAAAAGACGGATATTTTCCCAAATTTATCCAATGTTGAGGCCTGATTCACGAAGAACCGTAATTGAACCAAGTCAAATTCTTGAAGTTTAGGGATCTTTGTACTATCAGATTAGCGTGGACAAAAATGACACTGTGACAAGTTTAGTCAAACTCATGGGGAACTGAATTCATACAAGATATTCTTGTTCAGAGCCCAGTGTTGTCTAAAAAGCACTGAATTTAAGGGACATTAATTTTTAACAGCCAAAAAATGAGATTCAAGTTAAGATCTGAAAAACTACAAGATATTCAAGCGAAATGCAACAAATTACAAGAAGAAACACAGCATATCTGAGAGGAATGTATCGTAGAATAATATCACACGGTAGACTGGAGAAAGTACACTGTGTAAACCAGATTGTCAAAGTCACATGCTCCATTGATCTCGAAGGATTCGTTCGAACTGATCATGACGGTCCGGTTGATATGAGTGCCAATCGACAGCCAACCGGGTCCATTGGCTTTCATCTGTGGTACAATCAACTGGACTACTGCCTAGGGCAATAGTTAGGCCGTGGTATAGCACTTCGAATTCGGAAAATTCCACTGGGCATTCCGATGAACCAGTGATGATTCGAAGTAATTCTTGAAATTCCCCGGCAGTAGGAATGATTGAATGACCTGTTACAGTTGAGAGATAAACGACGCAAAAATGACGTGTGAAAATGACATAGATATAACAATCGCCAACAGTGATGCTTGTTGACAGCAGTAATTCTGAGGCAACCAGATTCATATAGTGAAACACAATTAATAACAGAATACCCCGATGCAAGATCTCCGTTGTCCCTAATCAGTCCGGATTCCTCGGCGATACAATTGTCGCAAGTTCGCGAAAGCTGCTCTGGTGTTCGTCATTCCTAATGAGACCTCCTCCCCAACACCTTCGTCAGATGTGATCAAGCTCCCGAGATGCTTGAACCCATCGACTGACTCTAAGTGATCATCACAAACGATGAGTGCAAGCACAGACTCCTGACAGTCTTGAAGAGGTACCTTGCACTTTGAAGGTGCACATCATATACCGTGCCTAGATACCTCAATCGCCAAGCAATATCATCAGCATACTCTAAGTGAAATCTTTGTTCTCTTTGAGGAGTTCAACTCTACCGTCTAAAGGCCAGGTAAAGCGTTTTGTAGAACATCCTCCATGACAAAGTTAAACAGAAATGGAGGTATAAGGCAGTCTTGCAGTATTCCATTGGAGACGACAAAGGGTGGCGAATGGTGACCATAAGCCGTAACCAAACCTGACGTATGACGATACAATTCTTCGAGGATCGACACATACTTCTCAGGCACTCCATTTCTCAACAAACAGTGCCATAGTATAGGCCTATCAACAGAGTCAAAGGCTGCGCGAATGTTTAAGTACACGATGATCGTTGGCCTTCGGGGAGTCAAACGCTGCTCTGTCACTTGTCGGAGGGTGAAGAATTGGCCGATGCATCCACGTCCAGTGAGATACTCGGCCTGTTGCTCATAAGCTTGCTCTTCACGCGTGTTGCACAACTTGTGAACAATGACGTACTGAGGCAGCTTTGACGCTATTGGGATTAGGATAATGCCTCCATGGTAAGCGCATTCACTACACAAGCCCTTCTAATGTAATTGATAACAATCGACTCCTCTCAACGAGTAGCGGAACTTTTTCCCGTGACTGTGCAACGCCAGTGTTGAATGTGGTGACATTCGATAAACCGTTAAGAGCCGTCCAGGATAGTCTGCTGGCTATGATGCTTAATTCAAAACAAGTCATATCCGATTCGTGTCCTAGGTTGAGCTCAGTGGTTATTCAGCATTAAAACAACTAACAAAAATGAAACGGCTGTACAAAGCTTCCATGCTTTTTCTATGGTGAGCGGAGTATTGACATTGTTTTACGATTCATCGACTGGGCAAACCTAACCTTCAGCTGTTTACCCAGAACCAGAAATGACTGTTTTAGGTAATTAAATGACATTTTGTGCGGTCGGTGACATCAATTTCGTCTCTCATATTGGGATGGCACTTAGGATAGCGCCAATGCATCGATTTGATTACCATCCTGAGTCACGGTTTCTACCAAAAAGATCAGTTTGATGAATTCTGACCTCACTTTCACCACTGGTGCGCTAGGAATGTTTGCGAAATACAAAACCGATCAGATGGAGCTAAAAGAGGGTAATGAGATGACGTACCAGGGGGACGCTAATACACGTACGCGATCAGATTCCTCCTTCGTGTATAGTTACTTCTGAATAGCATACGCGTACACTACGAACCTCAAACATATTAGACGTGTTTGTTTGCAAAGTACTGGCATAATTCACATTTACCTGTTTCGGTGTAGTGTATGGACAGTTCACGCGCCTACTACTAAACATCTTCCTGAAGTTCTACATCCCATTGCATCATAAGTTTACTAATCAATTCAGTCATGACCCTCCGAGGAGGTTGGAACCACTAACCGCAACCTTGTTTTTACTGCATCCTACTCTTCGAGCAGAATACGGAAGACTAACAGATCCCAAACCAGGTCCATCCACTTATGTTGGCGTATGTTCTCTGTTGTCCCACAGATCTGGCGTATCTGTATTCATATTGCAAGCACCGTTTATCTTCTTAATCTGTGGCTTACTTACTCACTCATGCCAGTTAGAATTTCCATGATCTACTGATTGTACCGTAGCTGTATTGTGCTACGGTTTTACTCAGCTACTTGTTCTATTAATCTGTGTCCCAATTTTCCGTAAAGCTTCTGCTCTTTGTTTCTGGATTCTAACGTGACTGTAAGTTTTTCCGTCATGCACTCACATCCATTGTAGCCTATTCAAACCACAAATTTACGACAAAAGCATTTATGCCACTGAATCTTATTTGCTGCCTTAAGCCACGAACTGCTCTACGGCCACTATAGCTGAACAGAACAGACTAAGCGTTCTCTAGACCAACCGTTATTACGTGAATTTTCAAGAAGAGCCGATAATGACAGACATTCCCACGAAAAACAGAACGTTTGGAATTCGACAGTTTGCCTATAACCTGACTCACCGAATTCTTTGACCGCCCAGCCAGGAACAGTGTAAAATCGTCGAAGTTCATTTGGATTGATATGGCCCGTCATCGCAGGATCCATTTTGGTAAATGCCTGATACAAACATGAAATACATACAATATGCGAAACATGTAATGAATCCATAGCCATTGGTTAGAGTAAATATACTTTCTGAAAATAGTTGAATCTCGCTAATATCACTACCTCTTTTTTGGTTAAATGACGATATCACGTGACGTGGTGCCTCCAGAGACGGTAAACAGTATGGTTTAGGACTTTAGCGATTTTTGTTGGTCAGTGGTTTCCTAATATACTTTTCGGTCGAAATTAGGCGAAAGTACATGGTGGAGAATCATTAAAATGCACCAACAAACGTCGAAAAGGTTTCCTTCGTGGTACAAGTCCACTTTAACTGCAAAATATGACCAAAGAACAACACAGCAATAGTTGAAAGTTAATATTTCACATCGATTCATCAAACCGCCAGGTGGAACGCAACCCGTTTGTGTCTCACTTCTTCTCCGTTCAAGCTTATCAGACTTGCTCGTCCTGCATAAGGAAATTCTAGATCTCAGTCGTTGCAAGATGAGCCAAAAAGATGATGATAAATGCACTTGATCTGGTTGAACTGAAGGATGACAAACCTGTCCAGCATCGTTCGACAACCAATCAACGTCTTTACCATGCTTTGCCGTTTGATCGGTTCCTACTGGGTTAAAGTTTGAATAAATCACGACGGAGCTGCGCTGGGTATTACTAGAAACTGGTGTGCTAAAGAATAATAGCCACAGTTTACGTTCACATCCTCTTGTTCCGTCCTCATATTTTTGTGATAGCCACACTCGGAGATTCGTTTTCATGTTTTGTGTGCTTTGCTGATTTCCTCTTAACATTTTTAACGAAGTTGCTTAATAACTAGCTCTCGAAATAATATATTGGGCTTTTAGAAGCGGAAGTTTTATAATCTAGATATTCGTCAAGTCCTGTTCTATATGCACTCTGAACGAGAAACTATTTAGGTCTCCAGAATGGTTGTTACCATTCTCGCAAGATTTACTGGATCAAGAAAATCAGATGTGCTGAAATACCAATAGTTTAAGCAGAGGTTTTCAATCACGGGGCTCAGATAATAAAGTTAGTAATGGGTCTGCGAATGTTCGATCAACTGGGACATAAATCATCCCACGTATGTTCCAAGCAGCCTCCGCCGGGGAAGCCGCAGGCACAATCTTCTCATGGCGGTTAAGCATTTTCGGCAAAGAATGGGGACGAAGGAGAGTGGTCGGAATTCTCCGTCGAGTTCAGTGACCTTTAGTAGTTAATCGAGAGGATCATCATCATCGTTCAGCGTTAAACAGCAAGGCAAACTTCACTAACCACTACCTTTTCCCCAGAGTTACAAGTTTCTATACAAAGAGTGAATATCCAGGGAAACAGGAAGTGGACCTGCACAGGCGGAAAAAGATAAAATGTCGCTGCAGCCAGCACATGAAACACAGTCCAACTGTACAAACGCAAATATTCTTTCAATGATTCTGATTCGATAGAAAATGACAACGCGATCGCCACTGTTCGAGATCCACTGCCATATCCTTCAGTATCTCCAGCCAGCTAGTAGACGACATGGTTCTACTTTGATTCTAAACCAGCCTGGAGCAGCATAAGAATTCGATAATATGCGTACCAGAATTAGGATGTTTAGCCCCATCCGAAGGGCGGATGAACAAAGCAGAGTCAAGAGTCGCCAATTTGTTACGATACCTTCAGGTAAGGTTGTTTGGTCAAAGGATAAACCTTGCAATTTAATTTAAGCTACCGACCGGTGCAACCAGGTTTCGTCACAATGCGGCGGAGAATGGCAGAGAAAGGTTATATTAGTGAGTTTTGTACACTGCCCCCCTTTTCTCTCCTCTTTACCCGTAGTTCAGATAGCAGTTATTCAGTATAAAGGTTAACGCTTCATTATATAATTGCATATATATATATATATATATAAGCAGGAAGTAGTATCTGGATGCGTAAACAAAATTAGCCCGGGAGCACACGACCGGTCTCGCGGTTATTGTCGCTCGTCAGGTATGCGTACCCGATGCTCTCTTGTCTAAACATCCACATACTTGTACACTCCGAATTGATTGATATTTCTCACCAGAATCGAATCTGTAGCAACA
>LUCM01000386.1:20667-82828 GCA_008360955.1 Fasciolopsis buskii | reverse complement strand
ATATATATATATATATATATATATATATATATATATATATATATATATAGGGTATTGGTTTGTTCCTTGAGCTGGGCAATTCGATTGCAAGCGTTTCATCACCAGCCGGGTTGATATCAGTGCTTTGATTTTGTGGCGAGCGTTTGGTCACCATCGTCCGTCTCAGTGGATCATCAAGTCTTTTAGTCAGTGTTGATTGACTGCTCGTGGTGCAATGGTAAGGTAGAGATGCTGTCCAGGTGCTTTGTTCATCTTGATTTATTGTTGACGTCGTGGGATGAATCAGCGTCCGTTTCTAAGGTCTTGTGCTGATTGATCCTTTGATCGGATCGATAGGTTTACGTGGCCCAAATCGACGTGTGTGCTTATCGATTTTTTCGAAGTGTGCCAAGGTTCGAGAAATCCCCTTACATGCTTTGTTCCATCCTGGGTGACGAACCTCACGTTTTCGAAGTTGGACTTGTGACCTTCCCGGTCTTCATGAACTAAAATTAGGAAGAATCGATCGTGCCTTTTTGTTGCCAACTGGTGCTCATGGATCTGGGTCCCAAGTTTCTTTCCGGTTTGTCCATTCTTTCTAGTCGATTTGATAGACAACGTTGGTTCGATTCTTGTCAGCATTCGGTTCTTTGGTTTTCGATATAATCTTTCGTAAATTTCTTGTTAGCTTGTGCGCCACTTCAATTCCATGGGATTTGAGCAACCTTGCGGTAGTTTCAGAGATATGCTTGATGTACGGCAAGACGGCTCGTGCTTTAGTCTGTTCAGCGATCGTCTCTCAGGAGTTTTTTGTTGGTGCTTCGTCTGATGATGCTTCGTGTGTACCCGTTACGCAGAAATATTTCAAACGCTTTTTTTTCTTGTTTCCTTCGCTTCGCAGTGCTGCAGTGGATTTGTGCCCTTTTGAGAAGTGTCTTGATGCAGTTTCTCTTGTGGCAGCTTGGGTGGTTGCTTTGAGATTGTAGGATTGGATCTTTGTGCATTTGTCATACACCAAAACTTTAAATTGGGTTTTTTATGAGCCGCAGGCGGTACACGTGAGAAAAACCGTTTACTCAAAACAAAGATAAAATGTAGGGAGTCTTTGGGGTCAATTACATTCCCAATAGCATACGAAATTCTGACTATAATTCGAGATAATCTCGGAGCTCCTCGGAATTATAATCAGACTAGCACATTGAGGTCTCAGTCTTGTGGGTGCGGAACGCCATCCGTCTTCCACACACCTGCGGATCCTTGCTGTAAGATGCAATAATAACCGTTGTTCTTGAAGAAGAACGGAGACAGCCCATCTAGTCCAGATGCTTTGTGTCCTTTAACAAAACCTGCCTCACTGATGATTTTCATTTGTGGTGGAGGCCTGCTTTTTACCTGCACTGGTTCACTTGTGCGCACATGTGGAAGGTCCACTGTGGTGATGGGCCAACTAAAGTGATCCCTGGTGTGCTGCCCAGTGTTCCTGAGAATAAGTCAGCGAGTCGTCAGATTCCTTGGTAATTTCAACTCCTTGGAGGAGTACTCCTAATCGGTCGCCAAAGATTGCGACTATTGCTGAAAGCTCCGGCTTTCCCATTTTCCTATCCACCTCTGTTGGCAATTATTTCTCAGACTCCTGGTCAAGGTTTGTATCTCACTTTATGCGACATTCAGATGAATGCGGACATGAATGAAGCGAACAATTAGGCTGAAGCATTGTGTCCAAATTGTTTTCTGCCCTTCACTAACGCTACCAACAGATAAATCTATTGAGCCGCACTTCTTCGTGCCATCTAAAGAATGAAAGTTATTAAGGTTATTTATAGAAAAGGGTATCTGTTTGGGAGAGTTAACTAGAGCCTTGAACTCAGAAGTCTGACTCACAAGGGAATGGGACACTAACCCAGCACGAGAACTGAGCAGAATCACACTTATCACTATTCACCTTACTCGATCCAATGGACAGCGCGGTCGTGATTAGCCTGTGTGACGGCCGATGCGGCACGAAATTCGCTTTAGACGTGTAACATGGGAAATAATGGACGGATATTCCTAGGGAGACCAGCTACTAAGCCGGGTAGCGGGTAAGGTTCTCAAACAAGGCTTTGGTTCTAACAAGAACCCCTCGCAACGCAGAGCATTCATTTTCCCCACTGACCTCCCAGTTCAAACCAAGCCCCAATCTGGAGGAACGGGCGATTTCTTCGTCAGACCTCTGTCCGTTGACCTTCCAAGCATGATGGAGTCACAAGTTTGGGACAAGCCAGGTTGCATAGCTCGTTGGGTCGTGGAGATATGCAAGTCGTCAAGGTGAAGTCTCATTGTGACATTATAGGAACCGTGCATGGGTTGGTATTTCGCATGAGTAAATTCGTTGAATCAGTCAGCCCATGTTAGGTCACATTTGCAATGCACCTGAAAAATAGAAAAGCCTAAAAATGTTGATCATTCCCATTTTGAGGGACGTGCTCACTTTTATGACCAGTGCTCGTTGGCAGTCTGTCATATCCCCGAAGACTAGACGCATGAATTCCACAAAATGCGGAGGTCCATCGAAGCCCGCCATCGAATCCAAGGCTTGCCAGATGAAATTTACTGATTCCTGAATAAAAATTTAACAGGAAAGTACGAAAGAAGTGAGCATTTGGTTGTTAGCTTTGTCGCTTTTCTTCCTAAAATGTCCGGCTAAGAAGTGACCGATTGGTTTACTAATTACTTGTTTATCCTATTGATTTCCTGATGATTAGGGTCAATCAAAACTATATTCAAAAGAAGACCAATAGCGAAAGAGCAGTCTAAAGAAATAACTATCCCAGTTTTCGCTTCTTACTATGTGACGTCTATTCCTAAATGTTTTGAGAGCAAATCTCAAAAGAGGTCGCTGGTGACTTTTAGACGATTGATCTTTTGAAGGACCATTAGATATATACGACCAATAACTATGACGTTAAACAGACATAAAAGGGAGATTTCCATTTAGGTGAGATTTTAATGTGATCGGAAAAAATGGCAACCACACCAGATATGCTTGAATTAGATGATTCAATAGAATGGAAGCTATCTTGAGAAAGGTTAGAAATGTGACGAAGAATAGCGAACACTAAGAGAATACTTGGAGAAGAATTCGCCAATGTATATCAACTGATATCAAGACCGGGTTGGCGGTGGGAGACAAAAAGTATGGAAAATATCTGGGGCCAAAGAAGAAGTATTGATTAACTTGTGATACCTCACGAGCATGGAAGTCTGTTCCCAGATACTAAACAGAGAGAGGGTGGAAAAATTCCGTCATGGTTACCACACACTTGGGTTTTGACAATTGAAACAACTGTCCTGGTGATCCACATGATTGCTCAACGAATTTGTAATCCTTATGGATGCGCTGCGGTCTTGCAGTCGGCATATGATATTCTATCGGAACAAGTAAGTAAACAATGAAAGCTACAGAATCAGGCACGATCTTTCAACTGCCAACAAGGGACTGGTCTGGATGTGAACAAAACAAACAACCTAGCAGCTCACAGTTTTATTGGCAGAACTAGAGAGTATTATTTGTACTATATTTCTTGGTAAAAAATAAACCATCTTATATAGCTTCACGTGCAAACCGTGATGCTGATTCTTCACCCAACCTATCTTGACCCATTGAGATACGGATGACTTTAGGATTAGCCTAATGGGCTTGAAGTGCATCCCGTGAGCGGGCCCAAATTGTCAGTCAGACATCTAGTGGCCTAAAAATTTGAGTGATGTGAGCGAGTCATAGTAATGCTTAACCCGTACCCATTTGTCACACTGCTTATTGCAGACAGGTGTGTATGGCGATTGATATGTGTACGGCGTTCAAAACAAATCAATTCAGTATCTTTGTCAAAGTATGCCATGATTCAGGAAATCCACTTTCACGCTTCAGGCCGTTGTAAGAAGTTAACTGATCAGAATGGATGAATCAGAACAACTGTGTGATCATGATTAACCCCTGCCCGAACTCTGCTTGTAATTACCCGTAAATTGGTATGGCTTTAGATAATCAGTATTTCGAATTCCTCGTCTTCCACAAACGAACCGCTTGCCATGTACGTGTGATGAATAGGTCCGGTTGGAGTTTTACTAGACTTTCTAACCTTGCTATTTAAATTTGAAAATATCAAATGTTCAATTGACACACTGACTCCACTTAGGAGACGCGTATTAAGCACAGTTGACTGATTCTAAAATCAACCACATCTCAATTAGCTGCGAGGAACATGAGTGCAACGACTACAAACAGTATGCATAGGCAACAACCATGTGACTAATTCATTGTTTAAGGGTAAATCTTCATTTCATGTCTAATCAAAATCAGTCACATGGAAAGCGTAACCAATAAGTTTCGCCCATTACACGATGCCCGGAGTTGATTTCCTAAACCTATGAGAGGTCATATTTTGAATGTGACCAACGCATAATGCGATTCGCCCCCATCCTTCATTTTGCGCAGTTAAAACGACACGCTTTTGCACTGAGCACTGGCTTACTCATTATCAAAACCTTCTCGTTACTTCAAAATGATCATTCAGTGGTACGGCTTGTCAGAAATGTCGACGTCAAATCACGTCCTGGTTCACTCACCTCAGTAACCTGGCTCAGACGAAACCAGTGCAGTCCGTCCACCAACAATTGGCGACACAGTTGGACGTGCATTTCATCTGCCTCATCCGAAATATTTCGCTGCTTTAGGACACGAGCCATTTTGTTGCGATAGTAATCGTACAACTGAACAAACGCCTCGATAGGTCGCCGACGTTGGCGCAGTTCACGTCGCCAGAACGCTTTTGGAAGTTCAAGAGGCGAAAGAAAAAGATAGATATCGTGTGGCTATTGAACAGGTCTCTCTGTGGGCAAATTCAAGTGTAACTAACACCAACATCTCAAAAAATTGTTATAAAATGAACCGAAAACAAACTACACCTTACAGTACTGTTGTAGGGGAAATTATCGATCCACCAACTAAAGTCAGCCTGATTTTTTGAGAGACTCATTGTGAATCGCGAAGTGTGCGCTGATCGCCTGTCAAACTGGAATCAAATTCAGTGTTGGGATGAACGAAATACCCGTGGTAGAAGAGCCGGCAGTGAACTGATAAAATACTGACCGATAAGTTGATCGATTAAGTTTGCTTGAAAAATAACCGATCAGAACAGATAAATTTCTACAAAGGAAATGGTTGAATAGTGTTTTCGTATGGTCTATTCACATGATACATAAACAGTGCTAGTACTTAAAATGAGAAGATTCAAGAGAAGTGCAGTGTTCTTTGAAAAAATAAGGCAACCGACTGGAATAATCACAACGCCTAGCTTAGTTGCGAACTTCGAATTACCACCATAGCAGCCGTTGGGAAATAAAATGCATCGTTTACACCGGCTCTATCTTCATACAACTGAAAAACTTGTGGTTCTTTTGCCACAGATATCTGATATACCAGATAACTAAGCAAAAAACAACAAGGGTTAAACGTTTCTTTCTACTTTATCTCTTCATTGAAACCGATGACAATTAACCAAACATTTTGAAAAGCAAAACACCGATATAGTTTTAAACTCTGATTTCAGCGGAAAGGACAATCAAACGGAATTAATAATTAAACCAAGGGGGTAGACAATCATTAAAACCGATACTATTAACGTTCATTGACCGAAACGCAAAAGCGTAGTTTCCTAAACATTTCCGTAAAATGATACTCATTGGCCAAAAGAGACTGCATCATGTGGCAAGAAAGCTAGCTAAACACATGATTCACATACGTGGGTAAATTTTTGCTTGTGCTGCGCACCTGGGCCGGATCGTGGGAGCATCTTTCGTTGATAACAGATAACTGTTTGCCTTATTAATTTCTACCGTTTTTCTAACAATCCGAATTCGTATATCAGTTGTTCGTTGAATAAAACCTTCATTCAGGCCTCTCGATTTCTGAATTCGAACGTGGCAAAATCGTCCTAAATCGTTATAGTGTTTCGATCACATTAAATGATCGATATTCTCCCAACTTATTACTCATAAACTGCGCTATTCATAACTTCTACACATTTCCAGTAACAAATAAATAATCTCATTTCTATCATAACGGGCTATTGCATCTTTCAAACGAAACCCGAACCATGATTAGTTACCTTGGGATTTTAGTAAATGGAGGTGAACAGCCGGCCGGATTGGCAGTCGGGCCACGTGAAGTTTGGCCATAACTGAATACCATAAATCTCTCGGAAGATCTTGTCTTTCAAACTCTTCCTCTCTTTTAGACGTCGGACAGCATAATTCCAAAAAAAGTAGTGGGAAGATTAAACTGATGGAAATGGTAGACCACGATCAAGAAAATGTAAATAGGAAGAATATATCAAATCCAAGCGTAATATGGTTAAGCGGATATGCCTCCTCACATGTAATACCGAAAATGAAATAGCCAGCACATTTACTACGAATTAGTTGCAATAAAGTTACTACCAAACATTACCTGAAGCAGTTATCATCTACTTCAATTTCATTACGAAGTGCGGGCAATAAACAATTACCAAGTTCCAAATGAGGAACTAAACTCACATAGAATACACATAAACATGGTCGAAACCATGGAGAAAAAACGAACTGACAGAAATATTACATAAGGTCCATTAAGTGTTAGGATTGTTAAAAGCGACTCCCATATCGTGGATCATACACTATAC
Source organism: Fasciolopsis buskii (assembly GCA_008360955.1). Lineage (NCBI taxonomy): Eukaryota > Metazoa > Platyhelminthes > Trematoda > Plagiorchiida > Fasciolidae > Fasciolopsis > Fasciolopsis buskii. The sequence continues at coordinate 76,148 of LUCM01000386.1, read as the reverse complement.
CCCGTGGCTATTCTGTGGGTCTAAAAATTGCCAACCCGTCTGGTTGAAGAGGTTGACTTAGGGATCTCATCTTGAGTCTTCAATCAGAAAGCTTGATCTTCAAGGCAGTAGAGTAAAACAAAACGCTAGCAAGCAGTTGGAGGGTTCCGGAGTTTAATCACAACCGACGGCCAAGAACTTCGATTGGACAACCTCTATTACAGTGTAATATCTCCTTGGGATGTATTCTAATTGGTACACAATTCGAATCGACTTTTGACAGTAGTTAAATTGAAAATTGTGAAGGTATAGTCAATTTCCTCACTCCAAAATGGAGGGGTTCACCTCTGATTTCGGATAACCCGGAAATGACAAAGTATTGTTGCAAAGCGGAATAAAGTCAATGCAAAATCCTAGTCATCGACCGACCACGAAGTTGTTGAGGCATGCATTATGGCTAGGGAGATGGCTGAACAAGCTTAACTCGGCAATTCTGATTAGCCTGGACGGGAACTGGTGATGCAGCAGTAGAATACATGCCTTCCGGTTGTAGGACCTGGGTTCGGGAACTGTACGAGATAAAGGATACGCACCACCAATGAGATATAATGAGTGAAATTCGAATCAGATGATTCCCGAGAGTAGGGTCGAGCGGATGACCTGGCTTCCATGCGTGCAAGATGTAACCCGAAGGGCAGCAAGCCAAGGAAACACACTAATGACTTGTTTTACCAAATATCTAATATGAAAAGTTCTCTCAGGGTCCAGAACAATTGTTTGGGATTGTAAAGACAGGGCTTAGATGGCACAGATAGTTCTTCATGGATGGTGAACAAGCATTAATAAATCTCAAGTTGTCACAATTAATGTATGTCATCAGTCATAAGTTCTCTAACCTATCCACGAGTACAAATGAAACACCCATTGTGACCACTATTATCGTGAATAATTTCCATTATTATCTGCCTACCTCCTCACAATAGTACAGACATGAGTGACGCGGTTTAGGGATTCGTGGGTCCGATTAATACGATATGCTTTGGATTACTCATGCTTTGTGAGTAGTTGCCCACATAGCCCGGAATCTAAGGGCACAACTTTCAACAGTAGAAATTTCAGCATGATTATCAAACGATGCACCATTCAGCATAAACACTCAGATCACTCTTGGAAACCATTTATTGTCGTGCTACCTTTATAGGGGACCATAAACAGTGGACGTCTATCGCGCCCGAACTGTGGCGCGTAGGTGGATGCCACGTAGAAGTTGATCATTCGAGGTGCAAAAGTCTGTGGATTGCAAAATCCGATGACCGATAAAAGTGATACATTAGGTAGTACAGACGTACAAAAAACCGTTGACAGCCAATCCGATTGAATTAGGGGTCGTGATATTTGACTCAAACGTACCCGTGCCGGTATCCTATCCCACCCGTTTCGAGTTTAATGCATATGCATAGCTGACAATCCTCAAAAAGGATGAGGAAGCTTCGCAACACTTCCATGTGTTTAAATGATGATCAGAGCTTTAGTGTTGCATCATAAACCATTTAAAACCCATATTTAATTGGGTATAGGGTTCATCTATGCAGGTGGTGCAGAGAACGTCGCCATCAGCCAGGTTCTGTTTTGCCGCATCAGCTACGTTCTTACTGCTTATGCAAGACGGAGATCAACAGGAGAGGCTTTGCAAGTAAAGATAAAATGAGAAATTCACGTAGCACAATATCTTAACTTTTCACGGAACTGTATTAACATTTGCTATCGGACAACTAGGAAAAACACTGTTTGCGGTGTCAATCTCTAGAGTTAAAAAATCCTACCAGTGAGGTACTTTAGATACTCTCAGTGACAAATACAAATTTCAGTTTTTCGAGAATCAGATGCTGCAATTCTCAGTGGACTAAAATAGAATACACATTACATCAAATGTGGCGGCACCATAGACCGTATTTAATCCCCAGATCCGCTGATTTCACGTTATCATTTTATTGACAGAAATGAGAAGACTTGTGATTTATGTAAAACTGATCAAACAGTCACAATGAAACTACAGCTTGATGTGGTCCAACGGCTTGCGTGCCTCCATGACCCAAAGAGCCATACACGGTGTCTTATTTCAAGCCAATGATTCAGCCATGCTTGGCACATCAATGGATAGAGGTCTAACGAAGTAGTCTCTTGGTCATCCAAATTGGGAGTGAATTGGGTTGGCAACTCAGTCGAAGAAAATGAGTAAGCGAATAATTCATCCAAGCAGATGACCTTCCACTCAACTACATCTCGCTGCCTTGCAACTAGGTTCCCACGAGTTACACGTCTACAAATAATTTCATACTGTACCGGCCTTCGCGCAGGCTGATCAGGACCGCGTTGCCACTTGGATCGAGCGCGATGGGTAGTGACAAGTATGCTTCTGTTCAAAGTTCTGTCTTATTCAGTTTATCTTCTGTCCCTAACTGATTTCCTCTGCCCTCTCTGCCTTCCCATAATGCCCCTACCACTGATAATATGCTCGATTACCAGCAACAGCTCGTTGTCAGGTAGTGTCGTAAATAATTTCTAATCTGTTGGCTCATATTTCCTCAGGAATCACGAACCTCTGAATCTCGGCTTCTTCAATATGTGTATTTCTATGTAGGCTGGTTAGCAGGAGTGTTTAAGGCTCACAATGGATCCATCGACGAACGATTTCTGCTGTGCGAGCGATACGAGAAATCAGGATTCGAGTAATTCAATTTAACCAGATTCGCCTAATATCTCATCAAGATATTTCTTCCGCACCTCGAGAGACGAAGTAGCAGCAAACTATCATTGGAAAGTAAAATCAGACCATGTGTTTTTTTGATGCGACTTTCACTGCAGATCGATGACCGCTGAAGCAGGATGAATGCCGTAAGGCATGGAACATTCGATTTCGGATTTTTGTACCGGTTCCGAACAGAAACGATCAGACGAGCTAAGAAGCCAGGAGAACAGTAATGTTGATGAGCAGCGGGATCAAATCAAGCAGATGGTTCACTGGAAAGCATGTTTTGTTTGAGGCGTTAGATCACACGTCAATCAAAGATACTGGATCTTGAAAAAGTTGATGAGTCTAACAGAGAAAAAACATGAATTCTCTGACTGTAAAGAAGCGAATAAGATACGTCAACATCTACAGCGAAAACTGACGACAAGCCTTAAGAAAGATCCTGAGAGATGGTGCGTTAGGGTAGCCAAAAAATAGAAGTATCAGTTACTTCATGTAACAGTCAAAGACTATGTGAACTTATTCGCGACACTGGCGGGCGGTGATCTTCAGTGAGACTATATGCGATAGAAATGGACATTCCATTAATTGCAGGCAACAAAGGCTTGATCGTCGGCCTGAATACTTCAAGGAGCAGTTTAGATAGTCGCGTGCTATTTTATTTATTCAAACATCAGCAACTGCGAATACCTGGGAGATATCTCCCTTGAACCGCACTCCCAATCCCAAACAGAATTTGAAGTTGAGTCGAATATAGAACTGTCAAAACACGGAAAATCATTTGCTCCCGACGAAATTCCTCCAGTTCTTTATAAAGATGGGTGCAGAAGCCTAGATGAAAACAGTTACCTCTTTGCTCCCTTACATTTAGGACGAGCAGCATATTCCGTTATCGTGGGGTGTCACTAATTATACCCGTCTTCAAGAAAAACAGAGTGAGCACAGTAATCATTGTGAGACCGCTCTAGTTCCGATAGTTATCAAGGTCTTAGTTTCAATAGTGCTGCGTTGTCTGATACTGATTTGCGAGTGTAGCGGGTGCAATCCGTATTCTACCCAGATCGAGGCTACACTAACCAAGTTTTCAACCTTCGCCAGTCTCTCGTAATGCGCCAAAAAAAACATCGCCGTCAGTCCACTGTAGTATTCTTCAACTCGGTCCACCGAGGAACACTATTCACTGCCCTTCACCGGAAGAGTATGCCAAAGAAGTTCGTGAGCCTGCTTTGAGCATTGCATCCGCACACCTATGGCCACTTAAGGGTTTACGGTGAACTGCTAAGTTCACTCGAAACAATTAGCGGTGGTCGAAAAAGTTGCGCGCTCTTGCTGAACTTTATCACCAACCAGATAATGGAAGATGCTTTAGGTATTCATGATACGGATGTCGAACTAGCAAACAAGGAGAAGCTATACGACCTAGATTAGGCGGACGACCTTGCGGGCTTGTTCGAATTCGTAGAAAATCCAGAACGTGCAGCAGACACATTCGCAAGGATTGAAGCTTCGCGCCGCATGTGCTTTGCGCATTAAAAATTTAAAACATCGTTACAAGACTAAAGGACGGTGGCACTGAACTTGAGACTAGATGGAGAAGACCTAACGGCTGCCGACCACTTCAGTTACCTCGGCAGTTTCTAGGCAAAGGATGCTATCGGGGCAATAGAAGTGGGCGCGCGTTTATCCAAGGTTTGAGCGGCATACGCTGGACTAAGGCACCCATGGGGCCAGCTTGATATTTCACCGAAAGATTGTGCGCACTGTGACACTGTGTGTTCGGTTCTGTTGTATGGGTGTGAGACATGGAGTTTGTGTGCTGTAGATGTTCGCCACTTGTAGGTTTTCGATCACGGTGTTTACATGGTACCTCTAAGACTGGACCGCGTGAGGAATGTGCAGGTAAGGAATACAGTTTTAATCGCCGGGTCTGGCAGCACTTTATCTTAGCATATCAGGTTTCGTCAACTTCGTTGTTTGGGTCACGTGCTGCGTGTGGCGAATAGTGCTCCCCACCTTCCGCTCCGTCCCCGGAGTGGAAGAAGCCAGGTGAAGGTAGAATGAGAAAGTGTACGACGAATTTTGCTGTGGTAGATGTCTCAAGCTTCCATGGTTAGGGTCCAAAAGACCCATCAACCAATTGGCTGGAGACAGTGAAGGATATGGCGATAAACGGCAAACAGTGACGATCGTAATGTCTTTTTCTGTCGAATCAGAATGACTGAAATTGTGTACATCAATACAGCTAGACTGCATTTCATGTAGATCCATGCCTTATTCCCCTCACATATTCATTATCTTTATAATAATGTGCAAATCCTGGAGGAAGCCAGCGGTGAATGGAGCTTGTCCTACTGTCTCACGGTAAACGTCGACGATGATGGTGATCCAAATCTGAATTTCTCACGACCTCAACAGGATTCAAATCTACCCCGTACGCTTCACAAGGTGAACTACAAAGTCACGCCGAAAGGTGTCCCAAAATTCCATTTCCGGATTAATGGTTACCCACTCAAAATGAGTGAACTTGCAATTTGACTGTCAGAGAAAGATTCCTCCATAACTCAACCAAGATCGATTAGTACGAATTCGTGGAATTGGTTGGTTATGGAGTGACTTAAGCTATTTGCGGCTGTTAGTTTAAATGGGAAAAAGTAAATAATGGGGCCAAAAGTAAATTTCAGTTGAAAAAATGTTAAGCATAAGTTGCATTTATACGTCTTGTATTTCATAAATGATGTCCTCCGAATAACATGCTGGCTAGATCTAGCTAGCCCAACTGATCAGTTAATTTATTTGCAACTTGAATCACATTCAAAATCCACATCCGACAAAGTCATGACTAATCTGATTAACACAGAACTATAAAACACTTACAGAGCACGTTGACGTGTTGCACGATCTACGGACAAGATGTGGAGACGAATCAGTCCGTCCGTGTACTCCAGAAACCGACGCAACGGTACCGGAGCGCATTCCACGTAGGGATAAAGGACAAAGAGAACGGCACCGGGGAAGATGTCAATCTCTGGCATATAGGGTTGACCTGCGCGTTCCCCCCATCCACAGCGGTAAACTCGTCTTGACAAAAACGGCAGAGGTTTGGTGCTTTTTTGACAAATGGGATAACATAACAAACAAAAACAGATGGAAGTGGTAAGAGGTGAATGAGGTGGTTCCACTGTTAGGACCGCACTGTTCGATATCTGAAATTAGATCAATTACACTATTGGTATTATTATGCTACTGGAACGACATTCCATTTGGACAAACAGGAAAAACTGGTTTCCTATTCATCGTATCATCGCATCTTCTCTTGAAACCAGTGACCGGTTCATTTGAAATATGCTAAGAATTTCGGTACAAAACCACCATAAAATTGCCAAGTTTATCATTCGTATTTCGTTACTGAAGTGGATCACTTTCCCAAGTATTGTCAGCCAAATAAACCAGAATCAGCCTCATATTCTCGAATTATTATGTGACACTATACTACTTAGTTCCAGGGTCATTATTGGCAATACTGTCAGTGTTGTGGATTCTAGAGGATGCGGGTTCTACCGTCATTCCGGTACTCATACATAGTAGACAACGGAGGGAATCTATGACTTGGTCGTGTTAGTCTTCAGTAGGATTCGGTAGGATTAGCTGCCAATAAGTGACGGATCAGCGAGCAAATGACACGGCTGCCCTAGGCACGGATTTTTTTAACGAATTGTCTTCGTTCCAAAATGCATCAAACCGTAGTGATGTGAACATCAAATTTGGCTGAGAATACTAAAATAACATTAGATGTTCTCTCTTGAAATACATCTGACAAACCATCACATGGATATAGAAATGAGTCTTTCGGGACAGGTCATTTTGAAGACTGAAATCCTCAAACTCAAAATTATTCGCTTACCGATCGAACGTGAATCTGTTAGCCGGTCCGTTATCTGCATAATATTTATGGATATATATGGATATGAAAATTATTCCCGTAATTTTATGCCCTGTTTGATTGACCCCAGCAGTTCGAGGAGGCGATAAAAGCATAAAACTGATGTCAGTTCGTAACTTCGCGAGGACCGCAACAGATCTGTGCGCGTACAGAAAATAAACGAACTATCCGAATGCATATGCGGGTTAAATCCAACTATCCACCAATTCCGCACTGGAACTCAATTCACGAGTGGAGCGGTCTACCATCACGCCCTCATTTGCATCTTGTTTAATTTACAAATGTGATGACGACTGCCAAGATGAATCATTGACGACGACGAGTTATGAGTACCCATGGGATCTGATTACATCTAAACTGATAAAACCTAAATTTTTGTGAGCACTGAGCTTGGCGTTCAGATCGTAAAATTTCCATCACCAGCCAGGGGATATGTCCCCTCTGCTTGGCTGTATTTATAGTGCCGCTGCCCTAAATCGGACCTTGGCCCCAGAGCAGCGCCACTATAAACACAACCACGCAGACGTAATTAACTAAGCACTGATGATGTCACCCTGACAGATGATGAAACGTTTGCGATCCGAACGCCAAGCTCAGTGCGCACTAAACTCTGAAAACGGCCAACCTGAGCTGAAAAAACAATATTCAAGGTTGTTGATAAAACCTCGAGCTGCTTTCACGCCAATGTAAACATTTGTCAGCCCCGGTTGAAGCAACTCTATGTTGGACTCAATTTAGGTCCACTCTGGTCTTTCACATCGGATCTTACGGCTCATGCGACTTATTCCATCCTGCTACGGGGAAAACATTTATGGTCAAATAAAATGGACACAAATGTACATTGCGTCATCCCTTTAGTATAGTCGTTACAATCAAACACACGGAGGGATATTAGCTTCGAATGAAACTTGCTAAAACAATTTCACTCCTAATGATAGCTAGCTTTCGCCTTCGGAGAGATCCTGATTCTGCAAGACAATGTGCTCTTTTGACAGTCCAACGCGAAATTTCTAAAACACCCTAGCTGAAAAATCACAAATGCCCCCGCCTAATGACAACAGTGAGCACTGGCTGAGCATCAAGAATGCATTGGATTCTGCTGGGTTAGTAGTCGATTATATGTTGGTCCGTCGTGTTGTGACATAATGGATTTCTGTCGAGTCTCTGCGCCTATTTGACACATCTAAACCTATCCCAGCTGTCAGCGAGAATAACCAAATCACGGTTCCACACCAGACGTGAAATCAGCGCAAGCGTACATAGACAGCACAAGATTTACCAGTTTTACCAAGCACTAGATAAAAAAATTCCCCTAAGCTGTTTCAACTCATCCGAAATACTAGTGAAGAAGCATTGAATGTGGGCAAAACGAACTGTTAAGCTGACGGCTGGCCTATCCACAATTGGCAGCGACATCCGGTACGCTAGATCTAGTGCACAATTGGTCTACACTGTCTTCGATGGCTTGGACACATGTTCAACCTTTTCGTGTTCTTTTTGTAAGGCGAGAGGAGCGGATGCGGTGGTCAGGCCGTTTCCTAGCGCTGGGATATGAAGACGTTGCGTAGGGTGTCGGCACAGGGTGGTGATTCCCGTCTTCATCGTCAAGGCCCAAGAAGTAAGGATGGTCATTATTTAGAAACGCAGTGATATGCCCAAGTATCGAAATTAGTGGCGCGAAGGTTGTGTGGCTTATTTGTGTTCCCTCGCAAAGGCCTGCATATGGAATCACGGAAATCGATGTTCCTGTCTCAATACCGTATTCAAATTATTCAAGAATTTGAACTTCTATTTAGGGAAACCGATCTCCATGGAATAACGTGTTCGAAGGGTTAAAAAATGCACTTGGCACATACTTGATAAAATAAACAACCATTTGGAGATCGCACCGAACGACTATTCCAACATGAACAATATCTTTCCCATCAAAACGCGAGTGCACCTTGACGTGGCGTAACGCCCTGCGTGCCCCCATCACCCAACAAGCAATACGGTAAAATTTATCTCAAGCCAAAGATCCATTCATGCCTGAAAGCTAAGTGGGTAGAGGCATGACGAATTAGTCACCTGGTCCTCCCGATCAAGGGGTTGATCTGACAAATCAGTTGGAGCAACAGGTGATTCAATTAGATGGAATTCCACTCAGCAATATCCCGCAGCCTTGTGGTCAGTTTATCGAAAGAACCAAAGGCTTGGGTTGAGAACCCTAATCCTTCTTCTGCTTAGCGGCTGGACTCCCTAACGCACCCGTCCATTAATCCACATGAGTTACACGCCTACAAAGAATTCCATACCGCATCGGTCGTCACGTAGGATAATCAGGACCGCGCTGTCATTTGCATCGAGCGGCGCGGGTAGAGATAAGCATGGTACTGCTCCGAGTTCCATCAGGTTTGTTCACCGTGTTTGTTGTCCACAAACCAAAGTCTTCGCACGCGTTGCCTATCCATAAGGTCCCCAGTGACGACACACGAAAATCGCAAAGGTTCATTGCGAAAAAAAAAACAGGTCATCGACATTATCATCATCATTATCATCCTCATCATCATCATCATCATCATCATCATCATCATCGTTCAGCGTTAAATAGCAAGGCAAGCCTCACTAACCGCTGCCTTTTCCCCAAGGTTACATTATTCTATAAGAAGTGAATATCCAAGGGAAACAGGAAGTTTACTTACATATGTGGGAACAGACAAGACGCTGCTGCAGCCAACACACGGAACACAGTCTAACTGTACAAACGCAAATATTCTTTCAATGATTCTGATTCGATAGAAAATGATAACACGATCGCCACTGTTCGAGATCCAATGACATATCCTTCAGTGTTTCCAGCCAGCTAGTTGACGAGTCTTTCGGACCCCAACCATGAAGACGTGAGACACCTACTTTACCTAAGTTCGCCGTACATTTTCTCATTCCACGTTGTCAAATCATTTGTTGACCTCCAGGTGTCATCTTCCATTCCTTTGGAGAAACCCGAAATAGGGCACCGTGTGGTAGACGAGTGTTCGAAATACGCAACACGTGACCCAACAGCATAGTCCACTAAGTTTCATGCGATGAAACAAGATGTTCTGGGAGCCATCACCTAGTGTTAGACGCCTGAACTCCACAGTACTCAACCCGTCACTCCATCCAATCCTAACCATACTACGTAGACATCGGTTATCGGAAACCTCCAAACGACGAACATCTCCCACACGCATACTCCCTGTCTCGCAAACATACAATAGAACTGAGCGCACTATAGCACAGTACACACGGCCTTTCACTTTCAATGAAATATCAAACCGACGCCACGAGTGCCTCAGTCCAGCGTAAGCTGCTCGAGCCTTCAATATACGTGTATTTAACTCCACCGCCGAGCTACTATCGTCCGACACGCAGCTACCAAGGTTGGTGAAACGGTCTATAATCACTAGTTTCTCTTCGCTCAGCACCAAGTTCGGCACTGCTGTCATCCAGTCTTCTAACAGCACTTTGCATTGTGAAGGTACAAAGCACATGCCAAACCGAGCAATCGACATCGACAGTCTATCTAGTGTCCGTTGTGCATGGTCTGCGGACTCGAACAGACACACGACATCATCTGCATAATCTAGGNTGAAACTTAGTGGACTATGCTGTTGGGTCACGTGTTGCGTATTTCGAACACTCGTCTACCACACGGTGCCCTATTTCGGGTTTCTCCAAAGGAATGGAAGATGACACCTGGAGGTCAACAAATGATTTGACAACGTGGAATGAGAAAATGTACGGCGAACTTAGGTAAAGTAGGTGTCTCACGTCTTCATGGTTGGGGTCCGAAAGACTCGTCAACTAGCTGGCTGGAAACACTGAAGGATATGTCATTGGATCTCGAACAGTGGCGATCGTGTTATCATTTTCTATCGAATCAGAATCATTGAAAGAATATTTGCGTTTGTACAGTTAGACTGTGTTCCGTGTGTTGGCTGCAGCAGCGTCTTGTCTGTTCCCACATATGTAAGTAAACTTCCTGTTTCCCTTGGATATTCACTTCTTATAGAATAATGTAACCTTGGGGAAAAGGCAGCGGTTAGTGAGGCTTGCCTTGCTATTTAACGCTGAACGATGATGATGATGATGATGATGATGATGGTGAATACATGAGATGCAAGTAAAAACCCGTTAAGTTCATATTGTTGCATAAAATAGCCCAACTTGAACACGTTCCAATGAACAAATGGGCTACTAGTGCGATAGGCGAAAGTGAAAGCTTGATATGTTGTCGGACCTTCTACGGTGACATCTTGGTGACCTGTGGTCCTACGTTTGCGCAGATAATCTCAGGTGGTATTACCTATAGACGCGCGAAATGTTGACTTCTTCGTTAGAAACTATCCTGAAATTTCGCAGGTCAACGAAACTCCACGACAAGGTAATATCGTCATATTAGCAGTTGATATTCGTACAATGTGACTCTGCAGATCAGAATGTCACGAATGATCAGTTAACACGATTGGTGTAAAACCCATTGACGGTGTTTAGGGCCTATTGGATAGACTATTCTATAAAACGGAAGGAATGCCGAGTTAGTACTAGGAGCCAAACACTATAAATAATTGAAAAACCCACTGTCTGTTACTCATCAGCAAAAGGATGCCACAAGCATAAAACGAACCTGCAACCTCCCAGTAGGTCTGAACGAACAATATATATCATTGCATCCGATTACCAAGTGGTTGTAATTTTGTGCTCCCGGGGTTGCGCTGAAGGTATTTCATACCATTTGGATACTCTATTCGAGATTTGGCCGAATTTAATTTCGAATTTGTGAACGAACTCAATATAGCGATGAGATAAGGGACGGGCGCACTGAATTTCATGCCCCCAGGTATACGCGTTTCCGACAAATCGCTGAAAACAGTGCTCCAGAAGCATTTTGTAAATAGCGATCTAGAACTTAGGCGAATGTATGCGTACAAGCGCGTTAACATGCATAAACATTTTTCGCGAGAAAATATTCCCATTACAAAGCGTTTGTAAGCATCCACCAATGGAATTGCCTGGGCTAACCTCCCGTCGTGCTAGTCAATCGGTCGATCATTTGCAGTGTGGCTTATTGCTTATTTTCAACAGGTTGATACAAGCGACCGCAGTTTGCTTACAGCATAGAAAAATGCCACGCTTACCTTTTCCCAATTTTATGGTCTTCATACAGAACGAAAGTTGAGTCTTCTGTAAAGGCCAATCCGGTAAATGTTCGAAGAGACCATGATGAGAGCGAATTTCGTCTTTCCACGATTCGACTAAGTTTCTCAGCATCACACGATACACCCACGTAGAGAGCGAACGGGTCGAAAATGTTCAAACGCGCAGTGAACCAAATTCGAGTTTTTCGCTTTCCACAACCAGAGGTGGATCGGTATGTTTCCAACGCATTCGGTCTGAGAGAAAAGTGGCGATGAGCATGACATGTGGAATGGTCAGTAACGGTGAGTTTTGCGTAAGAGAACTGACACGAATCAATTTAACATTCACAAAGGATAAGATCATCCTTAATGGTGAAGGGCAAATTATGTACATTAGTAAGTGAGTGTTCCCGGTTAGAATAAATGAGCCACTCAGAACAGAAGTAAGAAGTCTTCCGATTAGTCGGATATCATTTAAACTTGACACCATTTTCATAACGGCACATTACTTCAGACGGCTTCTAGTTTAAAAATAAGCGTGTACAATAACTCAGGCTTGCTGACTGTACGAGGAAGGACTGACGCATAGAACAATAGAGTTATGTTCTCGAGCAAATCATATCTTCGCCCATTCAAATGCACCATTTGCCGTAAAGCACAAATCATGATTTCGGTTACTTTATTCCGGGCAACGATAACATTGACACGACAAAGTGACCAACGCAGACATTAATAAAGCTTTCGGGACGCTGAACTATGGTGGATGAGAGCACACTAATGATTGAGATGAGCCAGCTGCCTGGTTTTCCTATCCGAAATGTATTTGTCCGATGATCAAGAGATGTTCATCTAAACTAAGTAAATTAATTGAAAAAAATGACCAACTTCTAAATCTTCGTACTGGCTCTTAACAGAGATTAATTTGTGTGACGAGAACCTATTACCTCATCAAGACTACTGATGAATCATGAATATCTGTGCTTTACTTACAGGACCAATTCCATCAAATTTGGACGGCGAATATCAAGTGGTTAGTGTCGTTTCACTGATCAGTGTAGCTTTCAAATGTCCCAAAAAGTTCAAAGCACTTTCTATGCGGACAGCCGAAGTCAAATCCGGAAGTGTAGCGACTTTCCGTTTCAGTATATCACAAGAAGTGGTGTCTCTAAGAGTTTCTCCCTTTCTCCGTCTCTCTTCAACTTTTAATCGAAATGACTTTGAAGATATTCCTATCCTTATGCGAAAAGAGTGGCATTGGTATTTGATCGAACAAGAAACGATCTGTATTTAAAATACGCGCACAACATTGGGCTACTGAGTCCGGACTCAAGTAAGGTGCGGGATTTTTTTCGACCGTCTATATTACTTTGTAGGTATATTCGGGATGCATTTTGCACATCCGAAATGTAAAGCGCTGTTGAAGATCTCGATCGGTTCGAAGCCGAACGTTGCTCTTGGAGCAAAAGTATCGGTTGAAGTGAAGAGATTAATCACTTAGGTAGTTCTATCTCACCCGGTGGTCGTACATCGGATAAAATATTGTCACGCAGACAAAAGGCTGGATTGGGGTTAACCAATTTGAGACACCTGTAGTGTTGATATGTCATCCGGTTACTGATCAAAGGTGAAGTTGACAGGGCACCAGAAAGGTCAATTCTACCGCGCAGGTCAGAAGCATGGTCATTGAGGTGTTTGAGCACCATAGCCCTGGAGGTATCGGTAGAATATGACGGTTCACGAGATCTCGCTAAAGGATGGGTGGAGAAAATAGGTGTCAAGGCTCAACGCAGCAGTCAGCGGCATTCACGCATACGAAATCTTTTCTACTCCAAACAGTCCTTCATATTGCGGTTTTTCGTTGACCTTATACTGTTTGCCTATTTTCTTTCATATATATATATATATATATCCATTTTGGTGACCCCGTTCCTAAGGACGGCTCAGTCCAACTAACAAACAATTATCACCAAACCACAGTTGTGGTTCTCCTGTGGAGGCCTCAACGAAGAGTTACCATGCACACTGCTGATTCTACAAAGTAGGTTCTCAAGAGACATACCAATACGGAGCGCAAAAGTATAAGCACGTTAAGATAAGAGTACCATGTACGCATACCTGACGCGCGGCACATAAGAAACTCAAACAAAACCGACTGGAAACATAAGCCACAGAAATCCAAATGGGCACGTGTTACAACACAACTAGGAAAAACACTGTTTGCGGTGTCAATCTCTAGAGTTAAAAAATCCTACCAGTGAGGTACTTTAGATACTCTCAGTGACAAATACAAATTTCAGTTTTTCGAGAATCAGATGCTGCAATTCTCAGTGGACTAAAATAGAATACACATTACATCAAATGTGGCGGCACCATAGACCGTATTTAATCCCCAGATCCGCTGATTTCACGTTATCATTTTATTGACAGAAATGAGAAGACTTGTGATTTATGTAAAACTGATCAAACAGTCACAATGAAACTACAGCTTGATGTGGTCCAACGGCTTGCGTGCCTCCATGACCCAAAGAGCCATACACGGTGTCTTATTTCAAGCCAATGATTTAGCCATGCTTGGCACATCAATGGATAGAGGTCTAACGAAGTAGTCTCTTGGTCATCCAAATTGGGAGTGAATTGGGTTGGCAACTCAGTCGAAGAAAATGAGTAAGCGAATAATTCATCCAAGCAGATGACCTTCCACTCAACTACATCTCGCTGCCTTGCGACTAGGTTCCCACGAGTTACACGTCTACAAATAATTTCATACTGTACCGGCCTTCGCGCAGGCTGATCAGGACCGCGTTGCCACTTGGATCGAGCGCGATGGGTAGTGACAAGTATGCTTCTGTTCAAAGTTCTGTCTTATTCAGTTTATCTTCTGTCCCTAACTGATTTCCTCTGCCCTCTCTGCCTTCCCATAATGCCCCTACCACTGATAATATGCTCGATTACCAGCAACAGCTCGTTGTCAGGTAGTGTCGTAAATAATTTCTAATCTGTTGGCTCATATTTCCTCAGGAATCACGAACCTCTGAATCTCGGCTTCTTCAATATGTGTATTTCTATGTAGGCTGGTTAGCAGGAGTGTTTAAGGCTCACAATGGATCCATCGACGAACGATTTCTGCTGTGCGAGCGATACGAGAAATCAGGATTCGAGTAATTCAATTTAACCAGATTCGCCTAATATCTCATCAAGATATTTCTTGCGCATCTCGAGAGACGAAGTTCGTTGTCGGTTATGCTCCGTAAGACTTCAGTTGTCAGTCGGCATACGAAAGGACGCAAACCAAGCACAGCCTGTTTGCCCTTAAAGCATTTGCTCTAATAGACTGCAACGGTGACAAACAAAAAGAGGAGCTTTAAGAACTCACTGCCATCGTTCACAAGGGCAAAGTTTCTGACGTCATAATTTTAATGCGCAGTGCATCAGAATCCGTCCAGGTAGGCGGAGCGCTTTCCACTCTACGTACAGATAACGAGCACTGCATGAATCAGGTCGACCATATTGCGATAAAATACCATTGGCACGTTTCTGTCCACAACCATAGATAGTACTGCTAGCCGTGCCCCCCCTCTTGATAGTAATATGCAGTCATTTCACTAATAAAGGCTATATATATATATATATGTTCTTACTAGAATCTTGTTCTTTTGACAGAAATGTGAGTGGATCGGGAATCCGTTTTTGGAGTCACAAAGGTGATTGCTATATGTCATATGTCGGTTAGGCACTGCCAAATTACAGAACGACGGCGCTGAAAGCGCGCGATGGTATAGTTTTAGTGTGTACACGAATAAACAGACAGTTCCTGAAGCATACGACCGGTTTCGCGGTTATGGCCGCCCATCACACATGCGTGCCCCGTACTCCCGTGACATACACTTCCGGGATTAGCTGTTTGTTCGTGTACATACTACTGAATATATATATACATATATATATATGCACTATATATATATGATGTTCTTTCTTGCAGCTCAAGTTCAATAGGATGGTGTTGGTGTGTTCGCTGAGCTAGACAATGTGATCGCAAACGTCTCATCACGAGCTGCGACATCGTCAGTGCTATGATATTATGGCGAGCCACAATATCATGAGAAGACTCGCATCGAAATAAAAAACAATTCAAAGCCGAGGAAAGAAGACACTTCCTTCACGTAAGCAACTGCATGAACTGCGGCCAATACTAGTTTGGTCATACCGGTAGAAAAGTATCTATTTGGATGCAATAACACAAGCTAGGTACAAGACATGGCTCATTCTCTATCCTATGTTCGTCCAAAAGACCAAGAAGAATGCAGGTTCAGACTCCATTATACTGAAATTCTGGGTTAAGCAACCAAGACGCCCAAAGGGAAGTCCATGGAAGCTGGATATTCTTCAAATAATTCAAACAATAGGTGTATTGAATTGGATCACGCGCACAGTCAGACGAAGAACAAACCGTTCAGCTACATGAGAAGGCCAGAAAGGAAATTAAACAGACCCATGGTCATGAATCAGACTCATTTATAAAGAAACGTCTCCGAAACAAAAAAGCGCAAAATCTTCAGTCAATAAGATGGCCCGTGTAGGCCCAGTTACCCTAACGCGCTGGGGTTCACAAATTCCTCCCAAACGATGGTCGGGAACAACAAGTGATATTTCTTAGTGTCACCGTCAGTGGTGTTCTTGCAATCAAAATCTGTTTCCTTCTCAAATTTTAATTTTGCGGTGAATCTTTTACTTTTTGGTTATTTACCCTCTTTGAATAGTTGGTGTTGTATGGCAGCAAACAAAGCCAGTGCATGTCGGTAGAAGTTTGATGGTTGTACAAAATGAAATGAAACGACAGCGCACAGCTGAATGAATCAAACTACTCAAACGAAACGTCATTCATTGAGGGCCAAAGGTCAAGCAAGGAGCCTTTAGTCGCGAGGTTAAGATCGCCGAAGAGATCAAAGGTCAAGTGAACTAAAAATACATATCACATCCAGCAGTATATCAGAATCGTCATAAAATGCCAGGCTCCGATGGGCATTCGCCAGCGCCATTAAAACACGGATAAATTGAACTGGTCAGAAAACTTCGTTTTGTTCTCGAAGGTCTGGTATATCGAGAAAGTCCCCATCTCGTGGGAAGAAGTCGATTGTTATCCATTACATTAGAAGGGCTTGTGTAGTGAATGCGCTTACCATGGAGGCATTATCCTAATCCCAATAGCGTCAAAGCTGCCTCAGTACGTCATTGTTCACAAGTTGTGCAACACGCGTGAAGAGCAAGCTCATGAGCAACAGGCCGAGTATCTCACTGGACGTGGATGCATCGGCCAATTCTTCACCCTCCGACAAGTGACAGAGCAGCGTTTGACTCCCCGAAGGCCAACGATCATCGTGTACTTAAACATTCGCGCAGCCTTTGACTCTGTTGATAGGCCTATACTATGGCACTGTTTGTTGAGAAATGGAGTGCCTGAGAAGTATGTGTCGATCCTCGAAGAATTGTATCGTCATACGTCAGGTTTGGTTACGGCTTATGGTCACCTTTCGCCACCCTTTGTCGTCTCCAATGGAATACTGCAAGACTGCCTTATACCTCCATCTCTACTTAACTTTGTCATGAAGGATGTTCTACAGAACACTTTATCTGGCCTTTAGACGGTAGAGTTGAACTCCTCAAAGAGAACAGAAATTTCACTTAGAGTATGCCGATGATATCTCCTTATATTTATGGATGAGAAATGTAAGGTGGGCTGATTATCCTTACATTACTTCGAAATCTGTAAGCTAATTTGCGCCTACCAAATATTGTAAAAGAAGCATGTTGTTATCTAATTTCGAATATTTTTGACATAACTCCGAATGATTTCGATGTGATTGCGAAATAGCGCGGGAGATGATATAAAAGAACACCAACAACTGCGCAAATGTATTGATGATGTCACCTAGACTGCTGATGAAATGTTTGTGATATGGCTGTCAAGCTTAGCGATTAGGGCTTCGAGAAAACCAAAAACCGGAGCTACGGCTAACGCCGATTTTGAAGAACCATTGTAGTTGAGTAAGGCCACGACTGATATAAGAGAAAAAACCAGCAGCAATAATCTTGAGACTTACGGTGGCAAACTAAAATAAGGCCTCAATAGATCAGATGTGGTGGTTGAGTCGGAGGACCGCAGAAACGTCCAACACTTTGAGGGCCTACACTCCTAATCACTCGGTAAAGGCTGAAACTAGTGCCGACAGTGGCAGCCTTCTTCGTTTCCCGACACTTCACTAACCATCAGTACTCTTGGTCATTTATCAGCGAACTGCGACAAAGGCGTTCCAGCACCGTTAGTTCTGAGGAGTTTTACGTGTTCACCGTCGAGATACGGAATGTGACCGATGCATTCAAGACCTTAAGTAGTAATATGACATCACGGCGGTTCTAGTCAGCATTCACTGTTGGTGGATAAATCCGTCATTTTGGGAAGTTATATCCAGGGCTAGGGGTGATGCTAAGGGCCGAACATGACTAATGAGGTGTTCCCAGTCTATCGATTTAGAATCCCAAGTTGAAAGTCACGAGTTCCTCCAATGCGAAGTTTGGAGACCTTGGGCGATATGGCCACGTGCCGCAGTCAGCGGTGTGCTTGCATCGAAATTATTCTCCCATCTATGAGTTTTTGCCTTGGTGACAAAAGTTTTTTATCTTTTATTGTTAACTCCCTTCGCTTAGATGTCGCTAGGGCTGAGAAATGGCGGTGAAAACCGGACCAGACACAATGCGTGATGCATCCACCTAATGATATTATCACTGCACCAGATTTGGTGTTTTGGTTGTGCTGTGGATTTTCTACCATGATAATTATGCTATGTACCGCTTACTGAGACTGAGGACAATAGGAAAAGCGGTGACAGCGAGAACATGCCATGTCTTTTATCCTCCAAAACGTTAACATCGAAATTAACCACTAGTCAATTTTGCGTCGGTGACCGGGAATCCCGAGAAAACTGCACGGTTGACTGGGAACATCGTGATGAGCGATACAAAACTATAGTTAGCGTTAGTCACAATGCGACTATTCAAACATCCACTTTACATTCACTAAACCTGTTATTTACTTAGATCGATGTTTGTATTCGCACGGAGATGAGTGAGGTAAGAAAAGGAACAATGAAGATTGGCATCACTATCAAAACAATGGATTTGGTTGGAGATAGTGGGCAGAGCATCATCAATTAAAAAAGAACAGATTGGTTGGAAGTGATGAACCTTAAGGCCAGCATTTACCAGAAATGTTTAGGAGAGAACCCTATCAACCCGGACAGAGTTGGCTGACTTATTGAGGAAAA
Organism: Fasciolopsis buskii; assembly: GCA_008360955.1. Lineage (NCBI taxonomy): Eukaryota > Metazoa > Platyhelminthes > Trematoda > Plagiorchiida > Fasciolidae > Fasciolopsis > Fasciolopsis buskii. The sequence goes on along the minus strand of LUCM01000386.1, from coordinate 56,999 downwards.
CTGATGTCCACGACACGATTGTAAGGAATAATGCATAAGAAATTCTACGCGAGTTAGATTGCTTGGTGATTAAGATATCTAGGTACGGTATGTACTTTGCACCTTCAAAATGGAAGGTACCTCTTCAATTCTGTGCTTGCACTCATCCTTTGTGGTAATCGGCTAGAGATACCACTTGATTAGATTTATCTCAAGGGTCTGATAACACCTGTGGAGATGTGGGAAAGTGGTCACATCACGAATGGCAGAGGCCAAGGCAGCTTCCACACATCAGCGATACTTGTGCCGCCGCCATGACATAAGGTTTTCCGTCGAACGACAAGTGTATACTGCAACAGTTTGCAGTATTCTTTACGGATACAAAATCTGGCTAATAAACGGTGAGGATGACCGGCGACTTGCTGTATTCGACAACCGGTGTCTCAGAAGTATTGCTCAAGTCTGGTGGGAATATTGGACGAATAATAACGAACGGCGGTGGTCAAGCGGATAAGGTCGTGGGTTCAAGTCTACCCACCACCGGTCAACTTCCCCATTTGGCAGCCCTCTGCTGGCCGCGGCGCCCTTCCATTATTTTCAATAATGTACAATTGTTATTTCACTAATAAAGAACGTAGGAGATAAAAAGATGGGAGTGCGTCGTCGTGTGTTGGGTGTAAACAGTCGTCATCTGACTGAGGCAATCGCTCTACATAGCCTTCGGTGGCTTGGACATGTTTTGCATACGCCTGCCCATTGTCTATTTTTCGTGCTATTTTTGCACGGGCCGGATAAGGCTGGAAGAAGCGATGCGGGGGTCAGGCTATGATTTGGCACAAACACAAAGGTATGAATTCAGTTTCGGTTTTAGCCTGCCGTTCCGGTTTCAGAAGCTGAGAGATTTGGCTCAGAACCCAAGTTAACTGGGTGAGTTCTGTATGACTTATCTATCGAACACGTGCCCCGTAAAAGTAGTTCGAAAACAGAACGAAAATTTACAAAATGTGTATGGTAGTCTGATGATTTCACCTCAGCTGGTGATGAAACATTTGCAATCAATTTGTCCAGCTCAGAGAACAAACCAACACCATCCTGATGAACCCGAGCTACCAGAAAAACATCATTCTTTGGACTGCTATATATATATATATATATATATATATATATATATATATATATATATATATATATATATATATATATATATAAAGTGCCGAAGACGGGGAGAACCAGAAAGTGGGGAGTTTCGACAAGAGACCTGCGTGCCAAACTCGGTCGAAGCCTTACAAATGTCGAGGTAGACCAGGTGCATTTCTTCGTGGCTGTCGAATTAAGCCAAGCAGGACTGTGGAACGAGGGCCAGTACATCGCCCGTTGAACGGCGAGATCAGAAACAATATTGCCGGTCGCTCGCTCAGTGGCCTTTCGCCTTCGAGAAACAGACGCAGTTGGTCGGAGTTGACAGTTTCCAATACTTTCGAAATAACAAGTGTGAGGAAAATCGAACCATAGTTGTTAGGATCAGTAGGATCACCACATTTAGGAAATGTTGTGAAGATAGAAAACTTGAAGGAAGAGGCAAAGTAACAAGTGAGCCAATTCAAAAGCAGACAATTTAAGGACAATGGGTGGAATACTGCCCAAACTGGATGGTTTGCAAACGTTCAGAGAGCGTAATGCGAGGGCTAATTCGAGATAGAAAAAAAACGAACGATGCGAAAAGTATAAGCAGGTGTAAGAAAATGCGGTAAAGTGGAATTGGTGGCAAATCAGGGACCACAACCCTTATCTTTATCGTGTGGTTCGCAAACAAGACCACTAGAAGAATGACAGGTAGGAGAGGAAGTGGAAGGGCAGAAATCGCTGGATGCGGCTTTACCAAAGGACCAAAAGGTTCGGCTACCGGCGGATGGGGACCAGCATTCTCCTTTGCAGTGGACAAAGAGTTCTTTCGATCTCCTTAGGACTGCTAAACACTTGTTCCTAGCTTGCACGAAGCGGTGATTGCAGACGAGTGTGGAGGAGCGGGACAGAGGACGAAATGTTGAGCATTTCGAGCGTAAGGAACGATCACGTGGGTGATTAAACCACTCGAGGAATCCGAGTCTGCCTGGTTTGAAAAAGTGTGGAATAGAAAGACTCCATTAAAGTTGGAAACGTCCGAAGTAAAACAAGTCATTCCAAGGGTAGAAGGTTAATAAATCGCGGAAACTGTCCCAGTCAGCCGAATTGTGGGGTCAGAATAAGTCTTGAGGAGGGTGGAGAGTTGTAGTGAGTGAAGTCGACGGATGATGTAATAACAATAGTCCGACAAGCCAACAGGAGGAAGAACAGAAACACTTGAATAGAGAGAAGGAACTGGATTGCGAGCAAGATCAGAATTATGAGTGCGGTCGCCAGTTCGATCGGGTATCGGTGTGGGGAGCACAATTAGCTAAGAAATTGTTGACCACAGCGAAATATTCGACTTCGCGCACTATGGCCGAAGTATTCGCATACCAGACCCTTGACGTTTTATCTGTTGAAAGATTGTAATGGCATCTGGGGTCTGAAGTAAGCAACCGTTCATGCTTAGAGAAAGTAAATCAAAAATGAAAGAATCAGCAACTTTGAGGGAACGGCAAACATAACAAAAGTAATAACTGAAGGAATGAAATCGGAGTTTCAACCACGAGTTGAAATTCGCGATTGGAAAAGTCAAGATTTGGTACCCGGCAGACCACAGGTGAATGATGAACAAAAACGCAAACATATTTTGGAAAAAAAAGAAGAGTGAAAGGTGAAATTAGAAATTTGTAAGTGTTTTCTGATGAAGAGATCTGAGTTCCGATAAAAAATAGGGTAAAAGGAGAAGATTGAAGAAACTGGTGGACAGGAACAATGCTGCAGTTCAGTTTGCAAATGTTGGTGAGGGTAATGAGGACTTGTTGAAATTTTTGCCTGTATAGTGGGGGTGCGAGAACAAACGTGCATATTAATTGTGCACTATCATGGCTAGTTGGAGTAAAACTGGGAACCATGATTGAGACCTGAAGTGGCGAACCACATAAGGCCTCAATAGATCAGACCTGAGCAGGGCCATCTACCAAATCTGAGCTGAAAATGAGCAATTAACCTTTTTTTTGCTTTATATATGACTGCAGTGGAGAGCCGCATAGTCGTTTGCGAGGACCGGAAACGGTGATCCTAGAGTGATTTAGAACCATATAAGGTCCACAAAGGGACCTGCTTAGACAAACACCTCCGAATCATTTTCTGGAAATCGTGAGTTTTATGTTGCTTGCGTTCCACAGACAATACCAATTCTACGGATGAAACTGATTTGATATTAGAGTTACTCCGCAGAAATCAAAATATTTAAGTTTCAGCGTGTCCCGTTTAGTAATTACACCAGCCATCATATTGATCTTTCACAATTCCTTTTGGTATGACAGTCTTTAAGTATCACAAACCTACAAAGCTATGGTCCTCAAAACTGAATATATACGTGGTCATCAGTGAAAAATGCGAACTGAACAAATACACTCACTTTACTAGGCCAGGCTCTTGACGCAGGGATATTGCAGACAATTGTTTTGGAGTGGGATCTAAAGAAACCTTTGGAAATAATGACCCTAAGCAGAAACAAATTACTTCATTTGGAGGATCGTTCGCTGTGCCACGCTTCCGTAAGTCGGATTCCAGTGCGGAGCGTATTCGGGCACTTTCAGCACTACTGCGATCTAAGTAGCTTAACATGAAAAAATAAAATTTTAAAAGTCACGAGTTTTTTGCTCCTCATACACTGAATTGGGTATCTGCCTATCTGGAACGTGGTCTGTTTCCTTTGAGCGATTCTGGATGAAGTGGCAATTGCACGTTATCTGCAGATCTTCAAAACTAACCAGCGGTAGATGAGTAGCCCATGGCGGATTATTATTTGCATTCTGTGTTACAGCTTTTGAGTTCCGTGTGAAATCCGAGGAATCTGTACCCCAACTCACCGTGGATGTGGAATGAGTGGACCGGTCAGTTTGAGCAACACTGAAGTCGGGACCTGACTGATCCTCCGATGAAAAGTTTAGATTTAATTTCGGCACATAGGGCATTTTAGGGGACAGTTCTGCCATAGTCAAGGGAAACGTTGAGTGAGGTCACTTGTGAAATAGGATTAACGGTGGACATTCATTACATATACATGCATATACAAACATGAAGAACACGTCTTCGGCAGTTAATTTTTTATTGTGTCATAGTACATGCGCTTTGCAAAGCTTCAAGCAAGTATGCTTTCAACATTGTGTAGAGGACATAAATATGAACCTTAACCACCAGTTTTCCCAATCTTCTCTTGGTCTATTTTGACCGAACCCAAAATACCTTCTCATCACAAAATACTCACCACTAATTACTCGAAGGAGAGTCTGGACTTTTGTTCTACAGCCAATCTTCATCTGGCGAATAATAACTACTGACTTTCTCAACCGTGATTGTCAACTTGAGTAGCTAAAACTCTGATGTTCTGTCAACCACAATTAGCGAGCTGTTTGCAACCAATCACAACAATGGTGATTACACCATTTCTGATTCCCCATATACAACCATCAAATACTCGCTTGCTACACACCTTAACTTTTACATCAAAAGGGAAGGAACGGACCTACACAGATGGCACAATATAAGACCCTGTCGTAGCCAACACACGGAACACAGTCTAACTGTACAAACGCAAATATTCTTTCAATGATTCTGATTCGATAGAAAATGATAACACGATCGCCACTGTTCGAGATCCAATGACATATCCTTCAGTGTTTCCAGCCAGCTAGTTGACGAGTCTTTCGGACCCCAACCATGAAGACGTGAGACACCTACTTTACCTAAGTTCGCCGTACATTTTCTCATTCCACGTTGTCAAATCATTTGTTGACCTCCAGGTGTCATCTTCCATTCCTTTGGAGAAACCCGAAATAGGGCACCGTGTGGTAGACGAGTGTTCGAAATACGCAACACGTGACCCAACAGCATAGTCCACTAAGTTTCATGCGATGAAACAAGATGTTCTGGGAGCCATCACCTAGCGTTAGACACCTGAACTCCACAGTACTCAACCCGTCACTCCATCCAATCCTAACCATACTACGTAGACATCGGTTATCGGAAACCTCCGAACGACGAACATCTCCCACACGCATACTCCCTGTCTCGCAAACATACAATAGAACTGAGCGCACTATAGCACAGTACACACGGCCTTTCACTTTCAATGAAATATCAAACCGACGCCACGAGTGCCTCAGTCCAGCGTAAGCTGCTCGAGCCTTCAATATACGTGTATTTAACTCCACCGCCGAGCTACTATCGTCCGACACGCAGCTACCAAGGTTGGTGAAACGGTCTATAATCACTAGTTTCTCTTCGCTCAGCACCAAGTTCGGCACTGCTGTCATCCAGTCTTCTAACAGCACTTTGCATTGTGAAGGTACAAAGCACATGCCAAACCGAGCAATCGACATCGACAGTCTATCTAGTGTCCGTTGTGCATGGTCTGCGGACTCGAACAGACACACGACATCATCTGCATAATCTAGGTCACAGCTTCTTAGCATTTCCCAATTTGACTCCTGCATTCTGAAGACCTCCTAAAGCGTCTTCCATCACCTTGTCCATGACGAAGTTGAACAGGAATGGAGAGATGGGACACCCTTGTCGAATGCTGCTAGTTATTTCGAATGAACGTGATAGTTCACCGTATACCCTCATGCGCCTGTAGGTATGCAAGTACAATGCTCGCAACAGGTTTACGAACTTCGCTGCCATGCCGTTCTGGTGGAGAGCACTAACTATTGCTGCCGAATGCACTGAGTCGAACGCGCTTTTCACATCAAGGAAAACTACGGTCGTAAGGCGCCCATGTTTGTGGCGCGTTTCGAGTATTTGGCGGAGTGAATATCTGGTCGATTCAACCTCAACCTGGACGAAATCCGACCTGCTGTTTGCGGATGTTGCTCTCGCGAATCGGTGTCAAACGACGCAGCATTATCGAAGCCAACGCCCTAGTAGCTATTGGGGTTAAACTAATCCCCCGATGGTTGCTATGGTCGCTCCGTGTATCCTCATTGAAGGTGGGCACAATCAGTGACTCGTCTCACGATAGCGAAATGCGCTCCTCGTTCCAAATATCATAAAGCAAAGAGGTAAGTGATTTCATCAGAGCTTCTCCACCCAATTTGAAAAGAATTGGGGGTGGTCGTCGAGACCGGCCGCTTTTCCCAGCTTCAGAAGTCGAATATTCGACTCTACTTACAATTCCGTCGGGGCGTCGACAAACACCTCCCAAGGATTCGCAGCTACAGACAACGGCCTAGTCACGTTTTCGTGCAGCCAGCTAAAATGATCCTTGAATTGCTCAACCCAACGGTCCAGTCTTTGTTTTCTACCATGGATGAGCTCACCATTTCTATTGCACATGACTTAACTAACCAAAACTCGCCGCCCACCAGTATCGCTCATAAGCTTAAATAATGTTTGATTCTTGCCTGAAGCGGCCGCTTCCTCCATCTCTCCGGCTACCTTAATCCAACAGTTTTCGCGGTCATTCTTAAGGCTTATAGTCACTTGACGCTGAAGCTGTCAACGCATCTTATTCATCGACTTGCAGTTAGGGAGCTGGTGTTTTTGCTCCATTAGACCAAGCAACGCTTGCGAGATCCAGTGTCTTTGATGAACGCTAGACCTGGGACCACAAACGAAATCTGTTGCCAAATACATAGCCTGCTTGATTTGATCCCACTGCTCGTCTACACTGCTGCTCATCGGAGTTCTTAGTTCCCCGGATAGTTTCTGTTCAAAGCTGTTGCGACCAGCCGAGTCAGACGAACGTTCGGCGGCCAATCGTGTTTGTGGCCTGTGTAAAGTATCAGCTACTTTGGGTAAGAGTCAAAGACTGTCTAAACTTATTTGTAACACCGGTGGGTGGCAAATTGTGATTAGTGAGGTCGTGTGCGGTAGAAATGGAGGGTCCATTTACGGGAGAGAAACGCTGGATCATGTGGCTGAATAATTCAGAGGTCATTTTAGCTGGCCGCTCTCTAATGTAGTTATTCACACGTCAACAAACGCGAATTCTCGGGAGGTCTCTTAACTACCCCCAAACGTATTTGGAAGCAGAGTCGAATAATCGACTAATGGAGATGGAAAACACTGCCGGTCCTGTCGAAGTCCCTTCGGTTATTTTCAAACTAGTTGGAGAGGCTCTGACAATAGCAGTTACGTCCTTGACCCGTGATAACTGCAATGAGGAGTGTAGTCCTTTATCGTGAGGTGAGTCACCGATTGTACCCGTTTTAAAAAGGGATCGAGCGGTGACTCTGATATTCGTCGCAAGATCAATTTTATTCCAAAAGTTACTAAGGTGCTATCTTCAAGAATACTGTACCCTTTGACACCAGTCCCCCAAAGGTAGCATCCGCGAACATCTAGAGGGACTTATTCCAGGTTGCATCAACCAGATTTTCCGTGGGAAGGCCACGTACACGGCCCCCATCCAACCGTAGTTTCTCTCGACTTGAAAGACGCCTTCGATTCAGTCGAACGGACTGTGCTATTCAATGCCGTACATCAGAAGGGCAAGCCAGGAAAGTTCGTCAACCTGCTAGCATTGTGCTTGCGTAAGGGTATATGGTAAAGTATCAAGTTCATTCGAAACGACTAACGATGTTTGACAGAGGTGTACCATTTTTCCACTCCTTTTAAATTTCAGGATTTATGAATTGAAATGGCAAATGGGAAGAGGCCGTGTAGTCTAGATTTACGCAAGCGTGTACCTGTTTGAATCTACGTAACCCAAACAGATTACTCTAGACAGAGTCTCGCTGGTGTGGCTCGGTTTGGTATGTGCTTTGGAACTTTACATCAATAGTCCCGAAATCGTTGGTGTACGGAGAGGGACTAATGATTTTGCACTGTTTCAGGCAGCTGCGTAACAAAGGAGGTAGGCACCCGTATATACCCAAGGCTCGAACAGCATACGCTTGATAGAAGCACTTGAAGGTACCGTGGCGTAGTCCACTCAGTTCTTTTGTATGGTTTCAAGACGTGATGCTCGTATACAGGTCATCATCATCATCATCATCATCATCATCATCATCATCATCATCATCATCATCATCATCATCATCATCATTGTTCGCTTAGGGGCTTTTGATCGCCGATGTCTACATAATATCACTAGGATTGGATGGTGTCCCCGCGTGAGCAATGCGGTGGATTCGACCGGAGGTGATCAAGTGAATAAGGCGTCTGTTACCAAGAGTCAAAGCTTCGAACCCCAGATCTGCCGTTCACTTTTTTGGTAGATGAAAACTCGCTGCCTTCGAGCTCGTTACCATGCTTTACCTAGTGAAATCGTGTGTGGTCCTATGCCACTAAGTTTCGCAGTCAAGGTTGCCGGCGTCCCCTTGTAATGGGCTTTGGCTATGGGACGTACCCCCCTCCACTGAACCCACTGGGGACCGGGGACTGAGTGCTCACTTCATACGCCATTATGGCGGAGCTAAAAACCCTAGGTGCCCAGTACATCCTTTCGTCAGGGATGCCGGTTGAGCATACAGCCGTACGCTCCGTGGTTTGTTTGAAATTACGGTTTAGCCGCCTTCCCACACTGATTATTAAAGGCCAGTCAGCTCGGCAGCGGGCGCTGCGTTTTCGCACTTTAGTGGGAACACCTCTGGCACGAGAAGTCAGTTCATAGGACATCATCAGCAGAAGTTACGCAAGACGCCGGTGATTTGAATACATTCTGCGAAGAGTTCAGAGTGAGTGACAAACTCGGAGCCTCAGACATCTATCTACAATCTCTCTGGGGTGTTTGCAGCTTTCTTATTACGAAATAGGTGCTTCTGAGCATCTTTCCATAAGCCGCAGGCTAGATAGAAGACTAGCCGAAAAACATGAGCCTCCGCGTTCAAGTGGAGAGTGCGACGATGGCCAGACGGGTAAGAACGTGGCCTTCGGAGGTAAAAGTCCCGGGATAGAATCGTTCGAGTGCCGGTAAAGTTCCCCACTTGGCAGCACTCGACTAGCCGTGGCCCCGTCCTGAAAACAATGTGCTCTATTATTTCACTAGTAAAGGCTATATATATCACATTAGCCTGAAGAAAAGCATGGTTCCATAGCGACATATGAATGGAACCAGTCAGAAAATGCATACAAGGGGGAAAAATAGTAAACGGCGAGATGACAGACTGTTTTTGTTTTCATCGTACACGGTTTGTAATTTTCTAGTCTGTTTCCGATGCTTTTCTGTTGGAGAGGGAGAGAAGGCACAAGTTCTACAGGCAGGCCATACAGCATTCACCTCACTGAGACATTTCTTTCAGCGTCTTCAGCCAACAACAATCCTTGTCTCTAGCTCTAACCAGAAAGGCGGGAAGCACCAAGCAAGGCTGAAGCCGAAAATGAATTCATACCTTTGTGTTTGTGCCAAATCATAGCCTGACCCCCGCATCGCTTCTTCCAGCCTTATCCGGCCCGTGCAAAAATAGCACGAAAAATAGACAATGGGCAGGCGTATGCAAAACATGTCCAAGCCACCGAAGGCTATGTAGAGCGATTGCCTCAGTCAGATGACGACTGTTTACACCCAACACACGACGACGCACTCCCATCTTTTTATCTCCTACGTTCTTTATTAGTGAAATAACAATTGTACATTATTGAAAATAATGGAAGGGCGCCGCGGCCAGCAGAGGGCTGCCAAATGGGGAAGTTGACCGGTGGTGGGTAGACTTGAACCCACGACCTTATCCGCTTGACCACCGCCGTTCGTTATTATTCGTCCAATATTCCCACCAGACTTGAGCAATACTTCTGAGACACCGGTTGTCGAATACAGCAAGTTGCCGGGCAAGCAGTTTTGAGGCAAGTGACATTAGCCAACATGGTCAGCACATTCGTTGTGCGAACCTTTCGTTAAAATGGAGGCAAAACTCGATCCCCCCAAGAAGAGGGGATTTTCTAGGGGTACAAAACCTGGAAAACGAAACAAAATATTGCTTGCTAGTTCCGTTCCTCCAAATTTAAATACAACTAGGTAAAGAACACCAGAGCTTGGTATTTAAGTGATGAGGAACGTGGTAGGAAAGAGGACAATACAGATTAGCGTCATCGGCAAAGAATGAACCGGATTTAACGCATTACACAGGAAATTCTTAATAAAAGAGAGTGAGCGCAATTACGGAATACTGGGGAAGCACCATCACTCAGAGGGGACGGCTAAAATGGAGCCTCATCATTTGGGAGAGATGGCTAGCTTGCTGAGAAGACTTGATATCTACGGCACGAGATCAGGATGGGACCCGGACGAAAATAATTTCGATAACAGATCTTCATGTCAAACCAGTCTGAAGCCTTTGGGGATATTAAATGAGGCCAAGTCCGTTTCACTGTGCTTGTCGAGTGCAACCAACCGTGGGCGTAAGACGAGAACCGGTAGATCACCGGTGGAAAAAACTCTTGGGAATTCATATTGGCAGTTGCTAGGACGTCCTTCGTGTAGGTCGGAGGTAACAGTTTCACATGCTTTCGAAAATGAAGGTATTAGGATAACTAGGCGGCAGTTGTTAGGATCAGAGAGGTCGCTGCGTTTAGGAATAGGGAAAACTTCGGCGCTTCAAATGGTTCGGAAAGCTAGAAAAACGGAAGGACAGAAAAGACAGTGCAAAGGAAGGGCCAACTCGGGGGCACACGTCTTAAGGACGAGCCTAACACTTTGAAGATTTTAGAGATAAAAAGTGGTTTGTGAAAAAATAAATAGAGGAATAGGGTGATTGTGTGAGGTGAAATTGCAGAGAAATCGGTGGGCAGAAAAGTCATCCTTCTCGTGTCGCTCACAAAAAAGATCACCAGATGCATTGCAGATGAAGTTGAAAGGGGGGAAATTACGGAAGGCTGCGTTTGTAAAGGGGTCGGCTACCGGTGGCGGACGGGAGCAAGCGTCCTCCCTTGCAGCGGACGAAGCGTACGTTGACTCTCTGTATAGCTAACGAGCATCTGTTCCTAGCTTGCGCGCACCGGCGGTAGCAGGCCGGAGTGGGCGAGCGGCACCAGCAGTGAAATGCTGAGCGCACCAAGCAAACAACACAATTACACGCTTCGTTGAAACACTCAGGGAGAATCTGGTTTGCGAGGATTAGAAAACTGGGGAGTAGAAAGACTCACCTCTTGAAGAGCAATTCTACAAGTAGACACGGAAACATCAGGAATAAAGTAACAATCACTTCAAGCTCTGTAGGTCATATCCGAAGCCTTCGTCGTACTTAGGCAACCTGCAGAGAAGTCATCTATCAGTAGGGGTCGATCGCTCTGAGCTAACGGACAGTAACCGTGCAAATCAGTGACGGATAGGTGCAACAACATGTGTTGAAGTTGAACAAACCGTTCAGAGCCTGCCCGGTAGCGTAATGGCTAAGGCGTTCGACTCAGAATCGTTCGTCCCGGGTTCGCGTCCCAGTTCGGGCGCGGTGGATATGCACTGCCGATGACTCCTAACGGGGATGAAATAGCTGTACAGGGCTTCCGTTGTTTCTTTATGGTGACTTGAGCGATGATATCGCATGGCGCATTATTTCATTTCAAGAATAAAAAGTCAAGAATCTCGAGAATCGGCTCAGTTGACTGGATTGTAGTGACAAAATGTATGTGGTTGTGATGGTTAACGCTGATCAAACGTGTAACAAAAATGGTCCGATGAGCCACAAGAGGAAGAGTAGATCCACGTGATTAAATGGAAAGGATAAAAGTGAGGATAAAGTTGGCTTTAGGGGCGCGGTCGCCAGATCGATCACATATATGTGTGAGGTGAAATAGTTGAGGTAAACTGTCAACCACAACCAAATGTTCAGCGTTGCGTCCCATGACTTGAGTAACAGAAAAGTGCACTGGCCATCCCCAGTTATCACGAAGAGATTGGACGTTGACGTGGTGTGACAGCTAGCGTGCCTCCATGATCTAACGAGCTATACAGAATGGCTTATCTCAAGCCGAAGATCCAATCATGCCCGGAAGGTCAGTGGGTAGAGGCCTGACGAAGTAGTTCACTGATAATCCCGGTCACGGGTTGATCTGAGTTGACAGTTCAGTTGGATTCAATTAAATAGACTTCCACTCAGCTATACCTTGCTGCCTTGCGGTCAGGTTTTTGTCAGAACCAAAGGCTTTGGTTGAGAACCCTAATCGTTCTGCTTAGTGGCTGGAGGCCTAGCAACACCCATTCATTAATTCCCATGAGTTTCATACTGCGCGCAGGATAATCAGGACCGCGCTGCCCATTGCATCGGGCGGGGTGGGTAGTGATACGTGTGCTACTGCTCAGAGTTCCCTCTTTTATTCAACCTGTCTTTTCTGTCTCCAACCCAATCTGCTTGCCCCATCTGCCTACTCATAGTATCTCCATTGATAACACACCCGATACTCGCAACGGTTTATTGTCAAGTAGTGTAGTAGGTGGTTCTCAGTCTGTTAGCTCACATTTTCTCAAGCCTCGTCAGCCTCTGAAACTCGGTTCCTTCAATGTGCGCACTTTAATGCAGGCTGGCCAACAGACGTGTTTGGCTGTGACAGTGGATTGACTCACTTTCGATTGATGTCTGCTGCGTGAGTGAAACACGAATTCCGGATTCGAGTAGAGTAATTCAAAAAATTGTGCCAAGTGTCTTGTCAAAATATTTCCTTCGCACTTCGTGTAACTCTGGGGAATAAGCAGCGGTCAGTGAGGCTTGCCTCGTTGTTTAACGCTGAACGATGATGATGATGATGACTTCACACTTTAGGAGACGAAGCAGCTCAAGCTATGGGTCAACGCGGTGCAGGAATAGTCTTGAGTGAGAAGGCTGAAGCAGCCCTTCTAGGCTGGGTCCCAGTCAACAGTCGCTTGTGTGCCATGAGACTGCAGAGATCAGTCGGCGTCCGGAAGGATATTAGCGTTAGGCGCAGTTTGTTTGTTATGTCGGCATATGCTCCAACAGACTGCAGTATTGACACGGAGAAAGACGAGTTTTACGATGACCTCGTCACCCATGTTAGGAAGAGCAAAGGCTCTGACATCGTAGTTGTGGCGGGTGACTTTAATGCACAAGTTAGGAAACTGAGTTCATCGGAGTCCTGTTTGGGTGGGCGATGCGCCTTGCCTGCTCAGCGAACACATAGTGGAGAAAGACTTCTCCATTGCTGTGCAGACGATCGTTTATTCCTATCTAGTACGAATTCCCGACACAGTTCGCGTCGCATAACGACATGGCGCTCTAACTCGACAGGTACTCTGAGTCAGTTCGACTATGTCGCAGTTAGCTACCGTTGGCGTGGTTCTATCCAGAACTGTAGACCATACTGGACAACGTACGTCAAATCGGACCATGCGTTAGTTTTAATGCCATTTTTGCTGCAGCTGAATGGCCATCGACGCAGGGCATAAACCCGAATGTCTGTCGAACGTTTGTCTGATTCGGCTGTTCGCAACAGCTATGAACAGAAACTATCCGAGGAACTAAGAACTCCGATGAGCAGCAGTGTAGACGAGCAGTGGGATCAAATCAAGCAGGCTATGCATTTGGTAGCAGATTTCGTTTGTGGTCCTAAGTCTAGCGTTCATCGAAGACACTGGATCTTGCAAGCGTTGCCGGGTCTAATGGAGCAAAAACCAGCTCCCTAACTGCAAGTCTATGAAAAAGATGCGTTGACAGCTTCAGCGTCAAGTGACTATAAACCTTAGGAATGGTAATGACAACTGGTGGTGCCTGCAATGAACAGTAAAGCAAATCAAAAAACTACTCACCTCAATGTCTGGCATTTAGCCTAGGGCTGATTGCCCTCAGCCTACCCTTAATAATGTTTTGGCAAATCTCGAAAGAGCACGGACCCAAATATGTGAAGTAATTCACCAGAGTCCAGGTAGGCCAAAAACATTCTTATTCGTTTCAGCCGTAACAAATATTAGATACTAAACTTAAGTGAAACACTACTGGTCTTCGCTAGGCAAAAGTGATCACGTACCTATTTGTCTTCACTGCATCATGTCACCGCTAATCTCCGAAGTACCTGAATGTGCCTTCTCCTTTAAAAGAACAGATTCCCAGACCTTCAAAAACCTCTTGAACTTCCATTTAAGCCACGGGATCCGGAGACGTTTGGCAAGAAAGCTTCATTTTCACCACTGACAGTACCTTCATCCCAGGAACCCAGCTCCTCGGACACAGGAAGCGCTCCATTGCCTCGTCCGATAAAGCGCCTAGGAGACGAGAGATCCCGGCCGACTGGTCGTTTTAAGTTCGCAGAACTCTCCCGAGAGGAACAGAAGTTCGTCCTCATTCGTAACCAGCATAATGACCGGATAAGGGGATTTCATAGGGTAATACACCGAACTGTACTCGTTCGTACCCAAACAAAACAAACCTACTTTCACCGTTGTATAACGCAAATAAGGAATTAGATTCCATCGTCCCCAAGACTGAAAATTCTCTTCTGACATCCCCAGACCTGGTATCTGAAGATCTTAACTAACGCTTAGGTACCATTTTAGCGCCACTCCAACTTCACCCCATCCCACTACTTATTCTATCTTTTATCCACTACTCTGAGTCACCTATCGCTTAACGGAAGCGCAGTCCTAAAGGGTCATCAAAACCCAAAACCAATAATGAGCCATGGGGCAGACCAGCCTCGTCCTCGCATTTTGCAACAGAGCGCGGATACAAATGCAAATTCATTAACTTCTATTTTCCAAAATTCTGTTAACAATGGCGTTCCCCCTGTCATATGATAGGAAGCAATCATCGCCCTCATTTATATAGAGCGCAGTAGGTGTTTAGTCCCTATCTATGAACCATTAGTCCTACCAGCGTCCCTGGCAAAATCTTTGAGCAACTACAAAGAAATAAGGTTCTATTCACACCTTAGCACGGTCTCTCCTGAAACAGGGTTTGCCTCACCAACATGCTGGTTGACAAAGACAGCCTTAACAAAGCCTGTAAAGACGGTTAGCTTTCAAATCCCTTGTTCACAGAATTTCTGAAGGCTTTCGACAGGATTCCATGTTTCCCTACTGTGCATACTACCGCCATATGGAATCACAGACCCTCAACTCAGCTTCTCGCATAGATTTTTACAGTTTTGCCGTCCAGATCAAAAACGCCAGCTTCAAACCCTCGCCAATCACCGGTGGCGGTTCGCGAGGCTCAGCTCTCCGTTCACCATTATTTCTAACTTGCATCAATGACCACCTTTTGCCCATATCGTTCAGCATCGCAGTGTATGCGGACAACGTGAATAAATGGAACACAGAGGAACGTGTCTTCCAGCTAGGGCGAAATGGTGGTCAGTGGAATAGTCTTCCCACACAATGGACATTCATTTTTCGCTATCGAAAACACTGTCCTTCATGGGGTAGATCGTCACATGGTACTAGGGCTCTAACCAGATAGCCAACTGACATTCTTATTATCAGCAACTCGACAGTAAAATATGACCCGAAGGTTCTTCATAAGGCTCTCGCGAGAGGACCATCCCGATTTATATGGCACGCTCATTAGCCCACTGCTAGAGTACGGTAGCCAACCAGCACACTCCAAATTCCCTCGCGATTTTCAGTGGCTAGAAATGGAACAGAGAGCTAATACCGAATCACTGCGGGACCTTGCCCATCTTCCCAATCCGACCCAACTACAGGCCAAAAACTATCTACTGGATAGAAGACACATTGCACAAACTCTGCGTCAGGTCAGGTAGGGGACTTCTTCACTTTGAGCTTACCCAACCCGTCAGAAGCCACTGCATCCCCGAAGATTAATCTCAATGAAATTCGCCCTGGCAGCAATTTCCCTTTGGAACGCCAAGATAGAAGACGCGAAAAAATGATACGGTTATCACCAATTATCCCGTGACCTGCAATGAGCTACCTAGCAACGAGGCCTTGAGGTCACCCCTGTCAACTTCGTGGACAATAACGAATTACTTGGTCGGTGAGTCTGCTTCGCTCCGGTCACCCGTGATGTCCTGGTCGCCAGCGTCTAACAGACCAACACCATCCCTCAGTCAGCTTTTATATTCCACGTTGGCATAACACGTTCTCGGTTGCTGTTCGGCACGTCATGCCAGCCTACGCCCATATCTTCGCTGCTCCTTTCGAGTCAGCTTTACTGTGCTATTTCTACATTTTACATAATGCATAGAGTTTCTCTGGTTCCGTGCATTGTTGCATACCCTCCAACATTCATTTCTCCGCCTAACAGCCTTTATTATGACTGCTCTCCCCCAAGGTACCTTTGTATTGCAATTCTTGCATCTCAAAGCGACAAATTCATTCTGTAGAGTTTGCAGAGATTCCCCGATTATTCTCCATCTTTCTTTCACCTCAGTCCCATCTACGCATCAGGTTAACTCTGTCGCTGTGGCTTTGGGCCTGGCCATGTCCACATCTATTGTAGTTTCTTGCCCACTGCGGGGCAGCCCTGGGTTGATGCAAGCGCAGTGAATTTCACTGTTACGAGGTCACCCTTGTCTAAGAGGAACAGATACAGGAGTTCTGTGACGCCATTTGCCTAGATCGCAATTGCAAGGTCCAATAGTGATGGCTCGTGACCAGATCTTTACCTGACGTCCTCTAACATGCTGACGCAATTTATTCAATCGCGGCCATTCGAGGAAGCCTCGTTCCGCTCCTTCAAAGGCGAACGCCTAAAAGGCCCAGCTCGTGTGTGGGAGACTGAAACCCCTTACAGTGAAGACCTTGGCCCACTTAACTACACTTGTCAGACTATTTAGCAGCAACAAATCCTCCTACTGGTCAGCGCCTAGGGCCCTACACACGCAAGCCACGTTGATCCCCCTAGGCCGCACACACTTGGACGTTCGAAGTGCATAACGACCTGGGGTTCAACATGGTTGATCCCCTCTCGAACGAGGATGGCAACTCCGTCCCGTGACACTCGCTGTTCCTGTCCTGACGATTAATGTAGAAACTCGCCGTTCCCTGCACATGATGTATTTTGTTAGCCACATTTTAGCAATGACGAATATAGAAACCTTATGCTTAGCAGCTGCCGCAATAAGCTCAGGCAACTTGTTTCTATTACCGCATTCATTGGCACAGAACACCGTCATCCTTTTCTCTCGACCCAAGCTGCTACTTGCACCTACTGAGACATGGCCCTCAGACGCAATACTCGAGGAGTTACTACGATTTTTGGTGCGTCGACAGGTTTTTGGGGGCGCAGCGATTTAAGACTATAGTCCCTCGGTTTTGCCTCACTCCTAGTTGTGAGGGGGGGAGGAATCACAAGCCCCCAAATTGGTTCTACTTCCTCGTTCTCTGGTAGGCAGCTCTTGTAGTTTTCATCCTCCAGGTCGTCACTGACGACTATCTTCGGCGAAGGTGGCTGAGTATTCGCCCTTGGTGGGCCGAAATTTCGGGTGCGCCTCCCACCTTGTTTCCCTTGTAGGATACTGGACATATCTCCCTCAGCATCCTTAGCACCTACGTGACGTGTCGCCGATTTGTTAGTACCTGGGTCATCAGGTAATATTTGCTACCTTCCCCTAACTACATAGGCTATTACGACTGCACTGGCGAGTAGCCCGTCCCTGGTTGCTTCACCCGCCGTTTGCTAGCAACTTCAACTTGGTCCTCTGACTTGCTCTGTGGGTTTGCTTTGGTCTTCCCTCGCACCAACTCCCCTGATGCTGCTGGCCTAACAGGGGTGGAGGAAGGTGTGAAGAAACAATCATATTTGCGTCCATTTGCCACCTCCGCACTTGCATTTCCTTGAGAGCTCGCTAAGACCGCTTACGACCTTGGCCGCTCTACCTTCGGTGTTTCTGACACTTACGTAGGCTTGGGAACTTAGGTACACAGCTTGTTATCCTTGTCCCCTCGTTCTCCTTGCACTCCTGGAAAGCAGCCAGGGCAGCCTCCCTGCACTGCCCGCATACCCATTTAGCCCAGCTATTTGGCAGTGCATTAGGTAAACCTTGGCCTTAGTTCCCGAGCACTTCGGATGTGTCCATCTCTTGCAAACCTCGCACTGAATGCCCTTTGCCACACATTTACCGCAACCCACATTCAGACAGAGGTACAACAGCAGTAGCACTTTCGGCAGATACTATAAAAACCGGGAAAACTCCTTGGCAAAATCGAGCGCTCCAATAATAAACACCAAGACAGGTTATACCAGGGACTAGGCAAAAAGTGGAGCATGCTAGCAAAAACGGTTAGGGCATCTTATTTAAAAAAGACTTCGACTGTTTTACGGCACGTTGTATATTATGAAATAACTAAGGTTACTTCACGTTTTCATAAAAACACTTGTATGCAGAGCTGGATTTCACTGGCGATTGTAATCAGTTGTGGAAGCCTGTCGTCGTCGAAATGTCTTTTGGCAAGAAACGGACGGTGACTGGGTTGAACAGTACGTGTGAACAACGTACTTATTGGTTAACACGAACGTTGCCGCGGTTTTGTAATGATTTAGTTTAACGTCATCTTTTTCCACTGCATTATTTGAACGGATCCTTGTGATTGCCCCAGAAGTGTTGCGGATCATGGATTTGTTACTCCGGCTAGCTTGTTTCACCGAAGGCTGTTAGGTGTCCGCCACCAAGTTGAATATTCACCGGTGCACACAAGCACCGTTTCCATAACTTTGCTCAGAAAAACCTCTAGGACCGAGGAGGCTCCAGTGACTCTGGCGCGACAACCGTCGTTCCCATGGTCGAAATCATGCACGCACCAGTGAACGAAGAGAACCCGAGGCCAGACACTCATCTTCAACCCCGTCTGGTGAATATTTTTGACGAGTATGAGACCCTTGGGTATGTCAGACGGTCAAGTCCACCGTCTGGAGTGGCACGAATCGGTCGGGTAGGTTGGCTGCAGCGGTAGGCGGGCGCAGTTAGGCCGGGGGCTCACACACCCTGCATTCACCTCCCAATGGTGTTTTCAGGTAGGGTGTCCAGCGCACGGTCAGCTTCCAACAGACAAGCGGCCCATTTTTTCCATTGATGGGCGACGCCAAGGCCTCAAGACATCCGCCTGTATGGTACCAGTCAAAGACTTCCAGAAGAAGCACCCTGTAGTGGAACAAGGATTAGTTCCTCCGAATCGTTTGGTTAACCGAACGTTGATCGCCCAACGCGGCCGCCGTTTGCGCGTTGCTCATGCGGGATCCTGTCAAAAAAATACTCAACGTCCTAGTGCTTCCGACTGTCTTTTTGTTTTACCGGTCGAGTGTCTGGGTTGTCAGTAATGTAATCGCACACAGCCGAGCGAGGGTGACGCACAAGTGGTTAGGACGGTTAAGAGAAAGCAAACGTGAGATCCGCGTTAACATAAACGGTCCCACAGGAGTTCCAGTAAAAGCCCGTTCCCAGCCTGGACTCCACCTGCCTGTGCTTGTCGCACGGTCGTACGCATTGCTATTATGGACGATATGGCCAAAGGTCGCCTCATGATGCGTCAGGTTTACGGCGGTTTTTTCTACCGCTGAAGGCAATTTAGAAAAAAATGTAGAAGGCATGCTTAGTAATTGCAAGAGTTCACTTTTCAGGCAACGTGCACTTCCATGTTTGGCTATGTCGTCCTGAACCGTAACTGTGCGAAAAAGAGGCACCCCGTTGTACGAGGCGATGCCGAAGCGCGGCTGAACGCATCATGTGCAGCGAAGCAGATCGTGAGGTGGAGGGTAGTCCCAGCCGAGGGGGAACTCCGAATGACCCAGAGCACTCCGAGATTAGAACAGCGCGGCAACCCAGGTCATCGCTACGGCAACGCAGCAGCTCAAGTCAGCCCAGTTCAGTTTCATGAGTTTTGTGCTCCAGAGACCCGCCCTACCCCCTTTTATTGGGTCCTGGTGGTAAGTGTACTGCTCTATATCAGACCCGATGTCCGGCTAAGCTATTCGGGGACAAATACAAGCACTAATATACCTTTTGGGTTCAAGTTGTCACCCCGTCAGTAGAGTGTCTGGGATTTTTCGATGAAATGCACACTGATGCAGCATCCACCTCCCCCAGGTCCAGTACAAAAAGCATCGCCAAAAAACGAAATACGGAACAGCTGGCTGCGAGGGATAATATGTGTGCATGCGTCCGCTTTTCACATCAGGAACGTGGAAAATCAATCGGAAGCCTATATTCCCTTCACTGATCGTTGTCCTAAATGGACACCTACTGCATTCCGATTGCAGTGCAAACCCTGTCTAAAAGGAACCACGTTCTCCAGGCAGTCAGTGTCAGCGATAACAGTGACCTAGATAACAGCAGCGACCCTGTCTTTGCATGCTTTATCGCATGGCCACAACAGCGTAAAACGCCTCTGGGCTGAGACCCGACAAAATTTTCCTCTGAGTTTAAAGACCCTCATTAGGTGCCTCCTGCAAGACTCATTACTTCAACGCCATCATCGCATTGCGTTTTCTCGCCCTCGGTCTATCATATGGGGTCTTTTGGGGGCCAGTAGTTTCTGTAACATTGGGGGTGGATTATCGATGGAAGTAAACTACATCCGGACAATCACAATTTTCAATAACAACTAGGCTGCCGGCGATCCACAGCAGCAGCGATGGCGTTGACGTCATGCCTAAGGTTGAGATAGTAAGCCATAGGAATTTGGCATTGGGACATCCCAGTTCTCATTTCAAAGTAATAACCGTTGCGCCATATTTTCAAAGGTGATCAGAAAGAGCGCCTAGGCAAGCCAAAGTTTGCTCTTCTGAGTGGCTTAAAAATAAGATATCGTCCAGATACATGTGAACACTCTCTAAACATCGGGTGGCTTCGTGCATGAGCCTTCGGAAATTATGATCGACAATGCCGGGCACGAAGGGTATCCTCGCGAACTGGCGGAATTAAAATGTGAATGGTCTTAGTAGAGAAAAAAAGAGAACAGTAAAGATGAAAATAACATACTTCTCAGGCATTGCCGGGGCATATGCAGGGAGGATTATCACGGCGTACATTAGCAACAGTGACAAAGAAAATAGTTAATAAAATTTCACGTTCAATGAGTGTGGCGAAGCAGTAAGATAAATGCTAATATAACTGATAGCGCCATATGTGGCTGATAAATGGTCGACGTTTATGAATGTTGCACGTGGGAAACTGAATGAAGGTCAGTCATTCAGTTATAGCGTTTCGGCTGTAGATTGCTATGTGCGCAACGAAAGCAGAAGTAAGGTGCCAACCAAAAAAGGGACTTTTCATGTAGTGTAACTGTCCTTAAAATGTAATTAATACAAAGTGGAAGTGACCAAATGAATAAATTGACACAAGAGAAAACAAGAAAAAGAATGAGAAAGAATGATAATTCAGTGTCTCGCTTTAAGGAGATGAGAAAACGATCCGATAAGGGCTGCATGAGTACTGGCAAGCCCAGCTAGTGAACTGACAAAATGAAAAGAAACGTCGTAGTCGAACAAAGAAATTGGATGCAAATGGGGTTTGCTCCAAGCAAATTTGGCGATGCAAAATTCAGCCGCGAGCAACGACGTAGAACATATAGGAAGAAGAGGAAACCGCTGAGAGAGAATAGAACAAAGACGAGGCACTCCTTGATGAAGCCACGTCGTCGAACCGACGAACAAAAATAGAGGATCACGAAAGCATTTTGCGGTATGTAACATCGGGATTGGTGGAAATTTACATAAAACATCGGTTCGTTTCTCGTCTGTCGCCAGAGTGTACCCCCCTATCAGCCCGCAATGACAGTGGTTTTGTACCCTGTCTACCTTCTGCTCGATGTATTTGCCCTTTGTGGTTTCGTCCCTGTGCTCTTTATTGAAGATTATTTTACGGACTTTCGGTGCGGTCACGGGTCACCCAAATTGGGGCTGTTTGTTCGGTTACAGGTTACTTTGATCTGATCGCTTACGTTGGTCGAGTGCAGACGTCTTGTTCGTTTGCACTAAGTTTTGGCTGTCATGCTCGGGCAATTGTTCGTTGGGATCTAGCCAAGCGTGCAGACTCCCTTCGGTTTGTTTGAACCACCAGACATGTGCGTTCTATTTATTCTTTTTCGTCAGGCTTTTGAGATCACGCAGATTTTTGTTTTATTTTTGACTTGGGCTCACTTTCAAAGTATGGCTGCTGTGGCCATAATTTCTAACTTATAAATAGTGCCGTAGAATTTGCAAAACAATCTTATTCCTTCTTTGACTTCGCACCAAATTCGTCTGCGCGTTGCTTTGAAAACTCAAAGCCTTATTCAGTACGCTTACTTTTGGGCGGATCGTTACGTGAATAGATGATCTGACCAGGACTGGTGCGTTCAGTCGTCATAGCACTTTCACGTGACGATTACATAAAGCTTGAAGACACCGTCATCCACATGGAAAGAAAATGAAAGAGGCTTATTGCGGAACGTTCCGGGTAATCGGTAAGTCTCTAAAGATAACCGTCGCGTTCATGGCTCTAGAGTTTATGGTTGGTGATGGCACAGTGCAAAGTCTAAGTCCAACGTTTTTGTGATTGGATTAAAGAAGCGTCACCTTAGAGAAAGGCTGGTTCAAGAAATGAAGGCACTAAGGTAAATCCAATTAAGGAATTCGTTAGCGGGTTGCCAGTGTCTTTGGACAAATAAGTTGGCATACGAGTAAGAAGACAGATTACTTATCCGCTCAGTGGAGGCTGCCAAAAGTAATAATGAGGCTTTACAATTTGTCAGCGAGAAACCAGGGTAGAATGTTAGGGAAATAGAATGCGAACGACCCGCCCAGGATGATGGATACGGACGTTGTCGAGGGAGACGCTGCGCTGGAAATGTTCAAAAATCCCAGTCCCTTCAATTATGGCCCTGCCGAGAGTTGAATACTTTTTGTTCCTTCGAACTACCTTCCTTACCCTAAACCATGGCCAATATCGCGAACGATCTATTTTCACCAGACGAGTGGTCTGTGCAATGGGCGATGAAATTCTGTGCCACTAAAAGCGCTGTTCTTTCCTATAAGTGTCAAGTTCCCCCGGGGAAGCACTTTATAAATGGTCTCCCAATACTAGCCACTCAGTTTGTAAAGGACCCAGGCTTACAATACCCCTCCTCGTTCAACTTTCGCAAGCAAGTGATATGCCAAATCGCAAACGCAAAGAGGATAAATGGGCTCGTCGTTAAAACATTCCGCACTCTAAGATGTAAGCTGGTGCTATAAAAGCCACATTGTAGACCTCATTTGGTGTGCTGCCCGATAATTCTCTGAAACATACTCACGGTTGATCGTGTTGCAATAGGAAAAGCACAACGGGCATTTACAAAGAATTTTCTTAGTCCAACTTCAAGCCCTAGTTAAAGAGAACGATGCGACCTGCTGCGCCTTGACCCGTCCGGTTACGTCGTGTCAAGCCTAACCTCACACTCCTTTCCAAGCTCTTATGGTCGCGTGCACGCATGGATAAAAACACCTATCCGATTCGCTAACAGATGTTCTTACCCCATCAAGAACTAACTGTTGTCACTAGGAATACTACTTTCCAAGGCGTCCTTTAAGCCAATATTCTTCACAACTGTTTACTCTAACTAATGAAATAGATCACCGGACCATGTCCAGTCCGGTCAGAACCTAAGAAACTTCGAGATTTTATTGTCCACATTTCTCAACGTATCTTTGTCAGTCAGTGTAACTGGGACAAATAGCAGTCTAGACCAAGCTTTCGGAGGTTACCCAGACTATTAAGTCCATCTGAAATTAAGTACCAAATCTGTGCCACATTGTACCAGTTTTCTTCTAAAGACTACTGACACCAAGGACTTGGCAGTCATAGCATCTGTCCTGTAGCTCCAATAAGAAAGCAAAAAATCAACGAAAATAAATCAGGTCATGCTGTAGTTCAACGTTTTCTCCCATTCTCAACACATTAGCCTCCATAATCCTCCATATACCGTCCTATTCTCTTTATTGGACCACCAGCGCAGAGCATGCTGACCGTGACAACTGTCAAAAACATCAACGCCTAATACTCCGGAGTTGCTACCGACTTGTTTGAAGCTGAATTACCTTATGATAAACTGAAATTCTGATCCCTATTCCCAGTATGACCCCGGTCAACCTACCACATTATTCCTCTATTACTAATCAGAGCACCAGTTCGATGTTTCACCGATAGACCCTCCGAGAGTTGAGTTAAGGCAAGTTCACCATTATTCCCTATCCTCTGACACAAAATATTGGCTTTTCACTTTGTTTTTCTTCAATTCTTGGCGGCCGCGTTCAAATTTTGAGGTTGATGATTACCGCTAGACCGACACTAGGAAAATTATTTGCTACCGACCAACCATAGGTCGGATGGCGCCTCATTTCTCTACGGTTCATTAATCACCATGACTCCAAGCTGGCATTCATGGCCAGACTACTGCCCTCTTTTATGTTTCAGATCCCGTAGACAGGCTACATACACTATTGACAGTTCGGCATTCGTAAGGGAAACTTAGAACTTTCCAGATTCCCACTACTGTAAAGATGCTGATAGCCAGATCTGGCGCTCGAGCACTAGTCCGTTCAGCCTAAACCACGGCCCTGATCCCTTTGGACACTCCTACTCAGATGGCTCTTCGTGACTGGTCAAAACCAGCTACTACTGCCACTGGCATGCATTGTGTGCCTCTTCAAAGTCCTCATACCTACTGCCGTCTAAGATCAAAACCTGCGACAACAAAAATGACAGTATAGAGGATATCCATAGCTGATGTATTTAAAAACCTTCTACTTCTTTTGCAAACGTTTCCTCAATTGCGCCTTTCAGTCCAGCTTGTCACCAGCCCTATTGGAAAGCAATCTGCGGTCTTCAGAGCTCGATATTCTCTGTGTGCAAAAGTTTTATGAAATCTCCTTCTCAAAATATTTCGGCAGTCTTGACAATATTTTCCCGGATTCTTCAGCATTTTATCGTCCCTTGATCATAGTTAAATGAGGCTCTCTTTTTCATCTTGTATGACTTTTCTCTTGGTTAGGACTAATTCCCATCCAATTATTATATCCCCACTGATCTTAATCGCTCCAGTTTATCGTTTCCGCCCATCAGGCAAAGCCCTCGGCATTTTAAGCGAGGGGTATNGAATGTTAGGGAAATAGAATGCGAACGACCCGCCCAGGATGATGGATACGGACGTTGTCGAGGGAGACGCTGCGCTGGAAATGTTCAAAAATCCCAGTCCCTTCAATTATGGCCCTGCCGAGAGTTGAATACTTTTTGTTCCTTCGAACTACCTTCCTTACCCTAAACCATGGCCAATATCGCGAACGATCTATTTTCACCAGACGAGTGGTCTGTGCAATGGGCGATGAAATTCTGTGCCACTAAAAGCGCTGTTCTTTCCTATAAGTGTCAAGTTCCCCCGGGGAAGCACTTTATAAATGGTCTCCCAATACTAGCCACTCAGTTTGTAAAGGACCCAGGCTTACAATACCCCTCCTCGTTCAACTTTCGCAAGCAAGTGATATGCCAAATCGCAAACGCAAAGAGGATAAATGGGCTCGTCGTTAAAACATTCCGCACTCTAAGATGTAAGCTGGTGCTATAAAAGCCACATTGTAGACCTCATTTGGTGTGCTGCCCGATAATTCTCTGAAACATACTCACGGTTGATCGTGTTGCAATAGGAAAAGCACAACGGGCATTTACAAAGAATTTTCTTAGTCCAACTTCAAGCCCTAGTTAAAGAGAACGATGCGACCTGCTGCGCCTTGACCCGTCCGGTTACGTCGTGTCAAGCCTAACCTCACACTCCTTTCCAAGCTCTTATGGTCGCGTGCACGCATGGATAAAAACACCTATCCGATTCGCTAACAGATGTTCTTACCCCATCAAGAACTAACTGTTGTCACTAGGAATACTACTTTCCAAGGCGTCCTTTAAGCCAATATTCTTCACAACTGTTTACTCTAACTAATGAAATAGATCACCGGACCATGTCCAGTCCGGTCAGAACCTAAGAAACTTCGAGATTTTATTGTCCACATTTCTCAACGTATCTTTGTCAGTCAGTGTAACTGGGACAAATAGCAGTCTAGACCAAGCTTTCGGAGGTTACCCAGACTATTAAGTCCATCTGAAATTAAGTACCAAATCTGTGCCACATTGTACCAGTTTTCTTCTAAAGACTACTGACACCAAGGACTTGGCAGTCATAGCATCTGTCCTGTAGCTCCAATAAGAAAGCAAAAAATCAACGAAAATAAATCAGGTCATGCTGTAGTTCAACGTTTTCTCCCATTCTCAACACATTAGCCTCCATAATCCTCCATATACCGTCCTATTCTCTTTATTGGACCACCAGCGCAGAGCATGCTGACCGTGACAACTGTCAAAAACATCAACGCCTAATACTCCGGAGTTGCTACCGACTTGTTTGAAGCTGAATTACCTTATGATAAACTGAAATTCTGATCCCTATTCCCAGTATGACCCCGGTCAACCTACCACATTATTCCTCTATTACTAATCAGAGCACCAGTTCGATGTTTCACCGATAGACCCTCCGAGAGTTGAGTTAAGGCAAGTTCACCATTATTCCCTATCCTCTGACACAAAATATTGGCTTTTCACTTTGTTTTTCTTCAATTCTTGGCGGCCGCGTTCAAATTTTGAGGTTGATGATTACCGCTAGACCGACACTAGGAAAATTATTTGCTACCGACCAACCATAGGTCGGATGGCGCCTCATTTCTCTACGGTTCATTAATCACCATGACTCCAAGCTGGCATTCATGGCCAGACTACTGCCCTCTTTTATGTTTCAGATCCCGTAGACAGGCTACATACACTATTGACAGTTCGGCATTCGTAAGGGAAACTTAGAACTTTCCAGATTCCCACTACTGTAAAGATGCTGATAGCCAGATCTGGCGCTCGAGCACTAGTCCGTTCAGCCTAAACCACGGCCCTGATCCCTTTGGACACTCCTACTCAGATGGCTCTTCGTGACTGGTCAAAACCAGCTACTACTGCCACTGGCATGCATTGTGTGCCTCTTCAAAGTCCTCATACCTACTGCCGTCTAAGATCAAAACCTGCGACAACAAAAATGACAGTATAGAGGATATCCATAGCTGATGTATTTAAAAACCTTCTACTTCTTTTGCAAACGTTTCCTCAATTGCGCCTTTCAGTCCAGCTTGTCACCAGCCCTATTGGAAAGCAATCTGCGGTCTTCAGAGCTCGATATTCTCTGTGTGCAAAAGTTTTATGAAATCTCCTTCTCAAAATATTTCGGCAGTCTTGACAATATTTTCCCGGATTCTTCAGCATTTTATCGTCCCTTGATCATAGTTAAATGAGGCTCTCTTTTTCATCTTGTATGACTTTTCTCTTGGTTAGGACTAATTCCCATCCAATTATTATATCCCCACTGATCTTAATCGCTCCAGTTTATCGTTTCCGCCCATCAGGCAAAGCCCTCGGCATTTTAAGCGAGGGGTATCTGATTCAAAGTCAATACAAGTAACCAAGATCTTTATGTACTCGTTCATGGAAATGATGAACAATAATGTGACAAATATTGAAGAGGACTACGAACTTTAGTTCGATTTGACGAAGCTGCAGTGTTACATGAGAACGGATTTCGCATCCCGCTTTTCCACTCAGGCTTGATAGGGCACCATGAATGTTTCTAGTAAATTCCCGCCGCACACTCTCTATTTTGATTCGATCATCTGTGTGCACATGATTGAAGAAAATCGGACAATATTCCCAGTGCAGCTTAGCGTGGAACTTCAAGTTGATTCGCCTGCAATCTTGAGTGCTAAATACCCCTGCGTTCGTTGTAGCGGGGCCCTCTACCTCCAGCGGTTTGGCGGTGGACTTGCTTACGGAAGTTTGAAGATAATGAGTTCTGAAGCTTTTAATTATCAACCCTGTGTGATGCAGAATTGGGCATGCTATCTATGGAAACGGAGCCCGGTGGAGCGTGGCATTCATATGCCGTTGGACGACTTGTTTGAGCACAAAAGTTGATAAGCCATTTAAAACTGAAATAACCAAGAGACTTGATGTCCTTTGTCACAGGTACATAGGTTAAGTTATGTAAACCACTTCCAGATAGAAATATCGCGTCTTGACGAGTGACCTTAAAGATGTCACTAACACGTGTCAGAGATAGAAAATGACCAAACACGTTAAACTAAATAAGCCTACTGGTGGTAGCGCGGGGTTGAGACAAGCATACGTTAATGCTGTCGACTTAGAAACAATCAGAAGGTTAAAACACTAACCACGATAGCAGTGGCTTCATCGTTCCATACTTCATAATGCTGGCTAGAAGTCGCGAGTGAGAAACGCAGGCGTACGACTTTGGTGCTTCTAAAATGGTTGTGAGCATGAACCGGTGGATATCAACATACTGCGTAACCAGTTTCAAGGAACCAAAATGACAGGCAAGATAAGATGGTCTCCCTCAGGTGCCATGTCAGAGGGGGTCAATGTACTCGTGAGATTGTAGGACGTTCACCCCTTTGCTTCAATAAATTTATGCATAAGCCTGGATGGAATCAAAGTGTGACTGATGGGAAATGTTTCTTAGGATCATGCCAAGAACTCTTCCGTTTTGTGGGGGGATTATGTTGTTTCTTTATCGTGACGGGAAAGTAGCTTGGGCCGCGAGGAGCGGGAGAGGATTTAAAAAGATCATGGGAAGATTTGGGATAGTGTTGCGAAATAGTACCTTCAGGATACCAACAAGTCCCGGCTTTTAGAAGGGGCGGACGCAATTCATCAGTTTCATGATGACAACAACGTAAAATCAAATAAAGGATAAGTTAACCGGAATTAGGAGGCGATGGATTTCAGAGTGAAACAGATCGTTGATAATGAGAGTACAACAAAAGTACGCATGGAATGCTTCCATAATGTCTACATCGGACCCTACGCGTAAGCTGTTAAGAATCAGAGAACTCGTTACATTAGAAGAGGCGGACATGGAACGAGCTTAAAAATTTGGCAAAATTTCTGAGCTGGGTTGGGCGAACGAAAGGCAGGCATGTCTGGCCTTTAGAGCTTCGGGTTAGGTGAACGGAATTCTTTTTGCAAGTTATTAATTTACTTCAAAACCGGGATGTATGTTGTTTTCATGGAAACTACTTTAGGCTTTCAAGCGTTTAAACTGAACCTTAAAAAGCTTACGAAACATTTTGGGTTTTTGTTGTGTTTTGGGAGTTAGGACAATCTCTTGTGAAAATCGTTTGTCGTAAAGTTCTTCTGTCGTATCCCTCAGGCCAAGTGATAAAAAGAAGCTAAACCAGTTAAAGGTTTAAAGGTCGTCGGGTTTTTTTCCCAACGACTCGACGTAGAGGAGGCGGAGACAGTATGTTTGATACACGTAAACAAGTAGGGTTTATGACGAAGGGAGAAGGTTCGCGTGACCATCTTATCGTCGCTCACAGGCAGGGGATTTGATACTGAGGCTGTAAAATCAAGAACGGTAAAACTATGCCTAAGATATAGTGATGACCTATGGGAGGAATTCAGTTAGAGTTGTTGAGGCCAATAATATGGGCCAACAGATTTTGGGGAATTGAAGTGACTCAGAACTATCTTATGGCTGCAGGGGAGACCAGAGCGGTAAAGGAAGACATGGGGGAGACATGGGGTAACCGGGATTATTCGAGTTCAGGTGTCGGCATACACATCCGATGTGGACAGTTAGCTGGGCATCGGGAAAGAAACTAAACATCGGATGTTGGAGGGTAGCAGCTGTATGGGCTACTCTGCCTAGGCCAAGTAACCACCTCCTCTTAGATCTGATATGTTGACCTGATAGGATTTGTATTGCGCCAGCGTTTACGAGGAAATAGAACTTTGGTCGGTTTGCCAGGCTCCCGTTATTAGGATAATATTTCAACATTGTTTGCTACCAGTAGTCTTAGCTTCCTTAAATAATAGTTTAGAGTAAGGGAGTTGAGGAGGAGCAGAGAAAATTTACCCTGACTTCTAAGTTAATCTGCTTGCTCGCTTGCATAAAACCGCCTCTGGCAGTGAGTTGCCTTCCCTGTTTTTTGGTCAACCAGGGTGTTTTTGTAGTGGTCATAAGACCTCTTGAGTTTTCTCATCCAGAAAAACTTGCTAAATCTTTCTGGACAGCTTACTTGGACCTGATCAACGCCTAACAATTTTGCATATTTTCTACCTGAAGCCTGACTGTGACACTCATAGCTTCGACATGGTGTTCCATTAAAGGCCATTATATTGCACACCCTCACTGCTATGGATTTATTTTTCTTTTTTACGATTAACTACACCAAGTGGACTGTCTACTCATTTTCTCTTTCGCCGATCCCGTCACTTATCGACACCATCCTGTTACCCAAAATCAACGCGACACTTAGAATGCTCGGTAGTTTTTGCCATATTGTCGCATTTCTGCAGTTGCCAAGCGTCCCTCTTAGCGGACTTCGGAATTAGCTTGGTTTTACGTTCTCTATTAATTACGTATTTTGGCGCAGACAGAACTCTTGTTCTGCACATAAATATTGGGATTGTTTATTTTCTACTGGACTATAATTCGACTAACCTTTGACTGCCACTATTCTAGTACTGGCACAATCTCCATTTAGGCACCGCTTCATTAGACCGATCAAAGACTCATCGCCCAATTTCCTGTCTATGATTTGACAATTATTAGCGCCCCTAGGTGCACCCTCTGTCACAAAACTATTTAGCTACACACCTCATCCCACTCAGTCGAAATGGCTGTCTCTAGGCCTAAACCTACCAAGGTCATAGCTGTTAGATGCACCTTGTCCACACCCTCACAACCAATCCGCCGGCCTCCAGCCTGCATTGTTAGTATCACAGAGGTGCTCGTGGAGAATGATAATTTGCAAAAATCAGAGCATAAGATTCACGAGACATCCAAGGGGTGGGCTCCGTTGGGGCCAATTATTGAACAATTGGTCAAGGATTCAGATAATAAACTGCCATAATGAAGTAAACCTAGCCGAGCTGAGTATGCTGGCCGGCGGAGGAGTAAGTTAGGTGATTTGTGGATCAAAGTGCAAGTGGTTGTAGAAGATTGGGACCAAAAGAAAGGGGCTTTAAGGGATTCCGGTATGGAAGCGAGGCATCGGTGATGGTGGGACAGTGTAAACTGGTCTATTGCTGATGTGGTTTAACCAAAACCGACAGTCTGGAGAATCGGTTCGGGGGCTTTGGAAAATGCTAAAAAACGGGTTGTCAGGTACAAGCACACGTTTGCTGGGATAGAAATCATTTTTGGAAATTGTTGGAGCAAGGAGAGCAATGTTTGGTAGGTGATGCAGTTGATGTCTGCGACAGACCACAGGAGGTTGATAAAGGTAGCTAACGGTAGGTTGTGGAGCACAGGGTGAAATGCAGGTATCTTGAATTTACCAGATAGAGTAGGAGGGGGCAAAACCAAACCGTGCAAATTTATTTCGATAAAGGCGGTGGAGGTGAAGGGATCTGAGTAGGAAAACAGATTTGAAGTGGCGCGAAGACATAAGTAAGTTGACCTCGTAAGGAGTTTGAGGTAGAAGAGATAAGCGGCTGGTTCTGAATAGGGATGGTCGTTGGTATCCTATCGGTAGTTAGCAGCTGGGCTCCCAATGAATGGTGGAGACATTGGTACAGTAGGCAAATTGACTGTGATTGTAAACGACGTTTGGTTGGCCGTGGAGCGTTCGTGGGCCCTCCGACATGGCAAAGCCTGCGGCGAGACGGTTTACTGAAATTAAATGTGTCAAATGTGCTAGACGATGGTGGCGTAAAGGCAGGTTGGTTTACTAGATTAGCCGAGTGGCTATTGATGTGCGGTGTTTTGTGGTCAACTGTGTAGATTATTGGGATGTTACCAAGGGGTTCAACTTATTTAGGCAGACTGCCGCTCTGTTGTTTAACAGAACGAGAAAGCCCTCGAAGGCGCATTTGTGGTATGGCGCATGCTAGATGAGTAAAGTTATCGGCATGACAAGGCATCGGTAAGACGGAGATCACCCTCATGGTTGTAGCATCCGCATTGCTAACTTGGGGTAGTGCAACAGACAACTTCAGATAAGTACATTTGCGGGATGATTGAAAGGGTGAAAGTGGGTTAATTTCATTCAGATCTACCATCACTGGCTGCGAACGAAAAGAATAAAGTCTTGGATTTGCTGGTTTCGCATCAAGCTTGCGAGAGGTGTGCTTCTACCATCAGTGGGTTTTATTCTCCAATGGAATGGGAACAGACGTAAGGAGTGTATCGAAAAATCGATGCGCCATGTATTGGTTTTTATTGTGAATGATATAATATTAATAACACAGCGTTGTTGGTAGATGTAATGCGCCAACGTTTCGACTACCGTGGGTAGTCTTTCTCAAGGCAAGTTTTACAATCAAATGCATTTGATTGTAAAACTTGCCTTGAGAAAGACTACCCACGGTAGTCGAAACGTTGGCGCATTACATCTACCAACAACGCTGTGTTATTAATATTATATCATTCACAATAGGAATGGGAACAGGTTTGTGGGGTAAGGTAGCTGGACAGGAATTTGAGCTGCGTAAGGAGGAAAGCGGCTGATTGTGCGGGTTATTCAAAGTTGTCGACTTTGAGGGTTGTTGGGCGATCACCTCCTGCAGGTAGATCCCGAAAGTGCTCACTGGGCACGGAACAGTGGAAGGGGTGGGGTACTGGAGTCTTTTGCAAGGAGAGAGCAGGTTATTTAGTGCCGCGACAGCAGGGTCCGTTAGGACGACTCTGTATTGGCAGCTTACCGTTCAGAGGGGGGGTACACAGGGCAACCAAATTCTCGACTTGAGAAGCTGTGGGGTACGCCTGTGGCTGCGGTATGTCCCGCTGAAAGAGAGCCTTATAAATAATGGTCTTGATATTTTTATAAAGCTTGCGGTTGGCAATCGTCGCCTTTTTATTTGAACTTCTTGGCTGATAGTTCATGGCGAAATTGAAGAAGAATTGAGCATTTATTTCGGATGGATTTTGCTGGAGTCTAGAGCAGAGGAATGGGTGGTGGGTCATACTGCGAGCGGTGATTATGACAAATTGAACTAATGGCAATGGAAGGCGTTAGTATTCTAGCCTACAAACGTTGCGGATAACTTTGGCTAACAGGAGGTCTGTTTCCTAATTTGGAATCCTCCGTGGGCTATTAGTTCACTGGCGTCCCTCGTAAACTTGACCTTCTCGACATAAGTGGCGAAAGACGCTAGACAGTCATCGACGTAGAAACTGGCCTCTGTGACAGCTTCGTCGAAGCAGGTGCCAAACAATTCTGCATTTTTCTGCAAAGCATGATTGGAACAAAAAGAAGCAAACATTGCTCCAAGTGAATGCACTGTCAACTAATAATCATGAGGTGCCACTGAGAGGTCCTGTGGATACCACAGGAAACGAAGCGCTCCACTGTAGCCCTCAGACACTCTCACCTGCAAGAACATTTCGTCTACGACGACTGTGCCGGCGATTTGTCCCTTCCGAGACCGCGGTAATGCTCCTGCAAACGTTATCGTTGTTTCTGGTCCCTAGAAAATTATGTCGCTTAGCCCGCTACCTAGTGATTTGGGGCGAGGTCTGGGGCTATGCACAGTTCCTTTGGCTTTTCGTGGGTGAACAATGATTGGTGATGCAGATACCACGGAGGCTTACGTTCGTGCCGTAACTGGTGTAAGTTCACTGCTGTGGCGTGTCCTCTTCTAGTAGTCTTTTTGATGGACTGCTTATACATTAAACGCAAAATCTCACCCAGTACCAACTTACGCTGCAAACAGTTCAACCACTAAAATACGGATACGTAGTTTCTGAACACCGTTTTTGCTCTAGCTCTCTACGATAGCCGACCTCGTCCATACTAACGCATGCATTCTCCACTGAGAATTCTCCTATCTGACGGCTGCACCTCTGCAAAGTCTATTTCGTTTGCCCTCGCTAGTTTTTCTGTTAACCAGGCATACTCAGTGGACACGCATCCAGGGTGGACGGACCAAACACCACCCTTCCCATCAAGGTGCGCTTGGCGTACCGGTTGCGTCTGCCACCCAACCTCTGTTTCAGAACTCTGGACTTCCAGGGTGTAAAGTCCGATCACAACTGGGATCTTTCCTTTGGTTTTTTCTCGACCTTAATATCGGCTAAATGGGTCCAATGCTCAGCATTTTCGGGCGGCTTCATCATCGGCAGCTCTCTAAAAACAATGATGCCTTTGCTGTTCATCGGATTCGGCTCGTCCACAGGCGGATTTTGAAACTCGCTGCCCGCAGAGGTGAGTCTTGCAGTCTCACTGACCATTTTTAGTGCAGCGACCCCGTGACAGCCTCCTAAGGAAACAAAGCATAGAGAGCCTTTGGGCCATTTTTCACCAAGCTGCCGTATTCAGTCAAAGAAATATAGAACATGATGTCGAATGATGTCTTGCCTTGCGCCGGACACACTGCGGAGCTCGTTCCCCATTATACTGTGTCCTGGGGCTTACATTTTGGCGCAGACCACAGTAATGGACGTTGCTGCTTCGCGAGGTTGCGCCAGCTTCGAACGTTCTCTTGCTGTTTGCCACTATTCTGACTGCAGACAACAAGAACTGGACCGGTTCTCAAAACCTTGGTTCCTTCTCGTCCTGGGTTAATTAAACTACGTTCTCGGCTTACTCCGCTTGTAAGGAATACGGCAGTTGCTTTATTGACTGCCCGAGCCTGGCAAGGAAATTGAGATAGGCTTTGTGCTCCGCCTGCTCAAGGGCGATCTTGCAGGTTTCCATGCGCACTACTGAATCAGAATACTCTAGCAACTGCATTTAATCAGTTGATTTTGATGCCCTGAAGCAACCCTTCTAGCAGCAACCGGGCAACTACTTGCGGGCGGCCAAAACGATCTATCACATTCCAATGCGCTCCTCTAAAAGCAGCCACGAGCAAGAGCATACCACACATTTATTTCCCTTACAGGAACGCGACAGTGCAGTAGCCGCTAAAAACTCCCAAACAAATACTCTGCCACACACGTTCCGAACTGTCTTGTAAAATTTCTATACACCGTTGGACGACCGAGGAAAAAAAAGAAATGTATGTCTCTCGATTTGCGCGAGACACACGCAAGGCAATATCAAGCTTGTACTTGGATGGTACCAAAGAAACCAGAAAAATGAAAATCAGAGGATATCTGAGGATAAATACTGCGCTGAATAAATCGGAAAGCGCTATCACAATCCCCAAAGGGAAACGAAATGCACACGTTTGCGAAAAAAAATCAAAATAAGAGAACCTGTTTTGCAAGCATATAAACAGCATTTTGGGGCTGGTTGAGAGCGGCAGACTGGAAGTCATATCTAGTTCAAGCGCACTGAGCATGCGTGTCCCTGGCGTAAAATTGACAGGAGCGTGATGGCGGAAGACGAAATATGGCCGAAGCGCAAGAGAAACCACGTTGCTTGCTGGACGAAAACGTCAAGCTGGAGCGATTAAGATCAGTGGGGATATAATAATTGGATGGGAATTAGTCCTAACCAAGAGAAAAGTCATACAAGATGAAAAAGAGAGCCTCATTTAACTATGATCAAGGGACGATAAAATGCTGAAGAATCCGGGAAAATATTGTCAAGACTGCCGAAATATTTTGAGAAGGAGATTTCATAAAACTTTTGCACACAGAGAATATCGAGCTCTGAAGACCGCAGATTGCTTTCCAATAGGGCTGGTGACAAGCTGGACTGAAAGGCGCAATTGAGGAAACGTTTGCAAAAGAAGTAGAAGGTTTTTAAATACATCAGCTATGGATATCCTCTATACTGTCATTTTTGTTGTCGCAGGTTTTGATCTTAGACGGCAGTAGGTATGAGGACTTTGAAGAGGCACACAATGCATGCCAGTGGCAGTAGTAGCTGGTTTTGACCAGTCACGAAGAGCCATCTGAGTAGGAGTGTCCAAAGGGATCAGGGCCGTGGTTTAGGCTGAACGGACTAGTGCTCGAGCGCCAGATCTGGCTATCAGCATCTTTACAGTAGTGGGAATCTGGAAAGTTCTAAGTTTCCCTTACGAATGCCGAACTGTCAATAGTGTATGTAGCCTGTCTACGGGATCTGAAACATAAAAGAGGGCAGTAGTCTGGCCATGAATGCCAGCTTGGAGTCATGGTGATTAATGAACCGTAGAGAAATGAGGCGCCATCCGACCTATGGTTGGTCGGTAGCAAATAATTTTCCTAGTGTCGGTCTAGCGGTAATCATCAACCTCAAAATTTGAACGCGGCCGCCAAGAATTGAAGAAAAACAAAGTGAAAAGCCAATATTTTGTGTCAGAGGATAGGGAATAATGGTGAACTTGCCTTAACTCAACTCTCGGAGGGTCTATCGGTGAAACATCGAACTGGTGCTCTGATTAGTAATAGAGGAATAATGTGG
>LUCM01000386.1:0-20657 GCA_008360955.1 Fasciolopsis buskii | reverse complement strand
TGATGCCCTGAAGCAACCCTTCTAGCAGCAACCGGGCAACTACTTGCGGGCGGCCAAAACGATCTATCACATTCCAATGCGCTCCTCTAAAAGCAGCCACGAGCAAGAGCATACCACACATTTATTTCCCTTACAGGAACGCGACAGTGCAGTAGCCGCTAAAAACTCCCAAACAAATACTCTGCCACACACGTTCCGAACTGTCTTGTAAAATTTCTATACACCGTTGGACGACCGAGGAAAAAAAAGAAATGTATGTCTCTCGATTTGCGCGAGACACACGCAAGGCAATATCAAGCTTGTACTTGGATGGTACCAAAGAAACCAGAAAAATGAAAATCAGAGGATATCTGAGGATAAATACTGCGCTGAATAAATCGGAAAGCGCTATCACAATCCCCAAAGGGAAACGAAATGCACACGTTTGCGAAAAAAAATCAAAATAAGAGAACCTGTTTTGCAAGCATATAAACAGCATTTTGGGGCTGGTTGAGAGCGGCAGACTGGAAGTCATATCTAGTTCAAGCGCACTGAGCATGCGTGTCCCTGGCGTAAAATTGACAGGAGCGTGATGGCGGAAGACGAAATATGGCCGAAGCGCAAGAGAAACCACGTTGCTTGCTGGACGAAAACGTCAAGCTGGAGCGATTAAGATCAGTGGGGATATAATAATTGGATGGGAATTAGTCCTAACCAAGAGAAAAGTCATACAAGATGAAAAAGAGAGCCTCATTTAACTATGATCAAGGGACGATAAAATGCTGAAGAATCCGGGAAAATATTGTCAAGACTGCCGAAATATTTTGAGAAGGAGATTTCATAAAACTTTTGCACACAGAGAATATCGAGCTCTGAAGACCGCAGATTGCTTTCCAATAGGGCTGGTGACAAGCTGGACTGAAAGGCGCAATTGAGGAAACGTTTGCAAAAGAAGTAGAAGGTTTTTAAATACATCAGCTATGGATATCCTCTATACTGTCATTTTTGTTGTCGCAGGTTTTGATCTTAGACGGCAGTAGGTATGAGGACTTTGAAGAGGCACACAATGCATGCCAGTGGCAGTAGTAGCTGGTTTTGACCAGTCACGAAGAGCCATCTGAGTAGGAGTGTCCAAAGGGATCAGGGCCGTGGTTTAGGCTGAACGGACTAGTGCTCGAGCGCCAGATCTGGCTATCAGCATCTTTACAGTAGTGGGAATCTGGAAAGTTCTAAGTTTCCCTTACGAATGCCGAACTGTCAATAGTGTATGTAGCCTGTCTACGGGATCTGAAACATAAAAGAGGGCAGTAGTCTGGCCATGAATGCCAGCTTGGAGTCATGGTGATTAATGAACCGTAGAGAAATGAGGCGCCATCCGACCTATGGTTGGTCGGTAGCAAATAATTTTCCTAGTGTCGGTCTAGCGGTAATCATCAACCTCAAAATTTGAACGCGGCCGCCAAGAATTGAAGAAAAACAAAGTGAAAAGCCAATATTTTGTGTCAGAGGATAGGGAATAATGGTGAACTTGCCTTAACTCAACTCTCGGAGGGTCTATCGGTGAAACATCGAACTGGTGCTCTGATTAGTAATAGAGGAATAATGTGGTAGGTTGACCGGGGTCATACTGGGAATAGGGATCAGAATTTCAGTTTATCATAAGGTAATTCAGCTTCAAACAAGTCGGTAGCAACTCCGGAGTATTAGGCGTTGATGTTTTTGACAGTTGTCACGGTCAGCATGCTCTGCGCTGGTGGTCCAATAAAGAGAATAGGACGGTATATGGAGGATTATGGAGGCTAATGTGTTGAGAATGGGAGAAAACGTTGAACTACAGCATGACCTGATTTATTTTCGTTGATTTTTTGCTTTCTTATTGGAGCTACAGGACAGATGCTATGACTGCCAAGTCCTTGGTGTCAGTAGTCTTTAGAAGAAAACTGGTACAATGTGGCACAGATTTGGTACTTAATTTCAGATGGACTTAATAGTCTGGGTAACCTCCGAAAGCTTGGTCTAGACTGCTATTTGTCCCAGTTACACTGACTGACAAAGATACGTTGAGAAATGTGGACAATAAAATCTCGAAGTTTCTTAGGTTCTGACCGGACTGGACATGGTCCGGTGATCTATTTCATTAGTTAGAGTAAACAGTTGTGAAGAATATTGGCTTAAAGGACGCCTTGGAAAGTAGTATTCCTAGTGACAACAGTTAGTTCTTGATGGGGTAAGAACATCTGTTAGCGAATCGGATAGGTGTTTTTATCCATGCGTGCACGCGACCATAAGAGCTTGGAAAGGAGTGTGAGGTTAGGCTTGACACGACGTAACCGGACGGGTCAAGGCGCAGCAGGTCGCATCGTTCTCTTTAACTAGGGCTTGAAGTTGGACTAAGAAAATTCTTTGTAAATGCCCGTTGTGCTTTTCCTATTGCAACACGATCAACCGTGAGTATGTTTCAGAGAATTATCGGGCAGCACACCAAATGAGGTCTACAATGTGGCTTTTATAGCACCAGCTTACATCTTAGAGTGCGGAATGTTTTAACGACGAGCCCATTTATCCTCTTTGCGTTTGCGATTTGGCATATCACTTGCTTGCGAAAGTTGAACGAGGAGGGGTATTGTAAGCCTGGGTCCTTTACAAACTGAGTGGCTAGTATTGGGAGACCATTTATAAAGTGCTTCCCCGGGGGAACTTGACACTTATAGGAAAGAACAGCGCTTTTAGTGGCACAGAATTTCATCGCCCATTGCACAGACCACTCGTCTGGTGAACATAGATCGTTCGCGATATTGGCCATGGTTTA
The DNA here is from genome assembly GCA_008360955.1 of Fasciolopsis buskii. NCBI lineage: Eukaryota > Metazoa > Platyhelminthes > Trematoda > Plagiorchiida > Fasciolidae > Fasciolopsis > Fasciolopsis buskii. The sequence goes on along the minus strand of LUCM01000386.1, from coordinate 17,869 downwards.
GGGTAAGGAAGGTAGTTCGAAGGAACAAAAAGTATTCAACTCTCGGCGGGGCCATAATTGAAGGGACTGGGATTTTTGAACATTTCCAGCGCAGCGTCTCCCTCGACAACGTCCGTATCCATCATCCTGGGCGGGTCGTTCGCATTTTATTTCCCTAACATTCTACCCTGGTTTCTCGCTGACAAATTGTAAAGCCTCATTATTACTTTTGGCAGCCTCCACTGAGCGGATAAGTAATCTGTCTTCTTACTCGTATGCCAACTTATTTGTCCAAAGACACTGGCAACCCGCTAACGAATTCCTTAATTGGATTTACCTTAGTGCCTTCATTTCTTGAACCAGCCTTTCTCTAAGGTGACGCTTCTTTAATCCAATCACAAAAACGTTGGACTTAGACTTTGCACTGTGCCATCACCAACCATAAACTCTAGAGCCATGAACGCGACGGTTATCTTTAGAGACTTACCGATTACCCGGAACGTTCCGCAATAAGCCTCTTTCATTTTCTTTCCATGTGGATGACGGTGTCTTCAAGCTTTATGTAATCGTCACGTGAAAGTGCTATGACGACTGAACGCACCAGTCCTGGTCAGATCATCTATTCACGTAACGATCCGCCCAAAAGTAAGCGTACTGAATAAGGCTTTGAGTTTTCAAAGCAACGCGCAGACGAATTTGGTGCGAAGTCAAAGAAGGAATAAGATTGTTTTGCAAATTCTACGGCACTATTTATAAGTTAGAAATTATGGCCACAGCAGCCATACTTTGAAAGTGAGCCCAAGTCAAAAATAAAACAAAAATCTGCGTGATCTCAAAAGCCTGACGAAAAAGAATAAATAGAACGCACATGTCTGGTGGTTCAAACAAACCGAAGAGAGTCTGCACGCTTGGCTAGATCCCAACGAACAATTGCCCGAGCATGACAGCCAAAACTTAGTGCAAACGAACAAGACGTCTGCACTCGACCAACGTAAGCGATCAGATCAAAGTAACCTGTAACCGAACAAACAGCCCCAATTTGGGTGACCCGTGACCGCACCGAAAGTCCGTAAAATAATCTTCAATAAAGAGCACAGGGACGAAACCACAAAGGGCAAATACATCGAGCAGAAGGTAGACAGGGTACAAAACCAGTGAAATTGCGAACAAGTTGGGCTGTGGTAATCTGACGTCTTATCTGACGCACCTCCTTGTATAGCGTAACGCCTTTGGCATGTAAGTACAATCGCTATTTGTGGGAACTTCATATCCGAAGCTTTGTAAATGTCTTCAAGACAGTATGAGACAATATTTTCAGTCTCCGCTCGCCCAGTACATTGTTAGGGTGATTACTTTTGTCAAATACTTGTCTCATCCACTATGGTTGATGTTCCTTCTAGTTTTAACCAATTCCATCAAATTGCCGCATTGCTATTGCTTGTCATCTCTTCAGCTCAACGTTTCCGCCCATTGCTTAACCCCCTTGGCTTTCGGTTACTCCGGCCATATCTCGACATCCACCATTGGGCTCCTTCCACGTTTTGCGCCAGCAATTCGCAGATTCAGTGCACTCAAACGAGAAATGACTCGCAGTCCGCTGCTCGGAAACAGTCCCAGGAAACTGCGTTTGGTCTTAAAAAATTATCTTAATATTTTTCGCTTTTCACTGGCATACTTGTATTTTCTCCACTGCTTTGCACCATCTCATTTCATTTCCCAGTTTGCTTATCAAATAAGTCATGGTTGCTTCCACCCCCTTAACCTTTTCGATTTCTATTATTCGCATTTTCTGTGCATCATCCTTGCAAAAATTTGCCCTCGCCTTGCGCATGCCTCTCGCACAACGAGAATTATGCATTATTATTATTAAAAAACAGATGAGGAAATAAGGAATTTCCAATCAACCGAATTAGCAATAATAATAACAATAATAATAATAATAATGGGTATATTTCTCGTTATTGGAAGTAGTATACATCAGTGGTAGATCAAATGATCAGTTATAACTGATTCCCTGTAGCATGTACACCAGGCTCTTAGACCAGAAATGTATCAAAAACAGAACAACTAGTGACTTTATTCTCTTACCATTGCGTTAGCCGTCCTATCAAGCCATTGTAAACTGCATCTGGGAAGATGTCAGAGGATGAGAGATGAACGCGTTACAGATAAGGTCCACGCAGCTTGGGGCTGACTGTGCCATATACCATATAGGGAGAAAGCAGGCGGCGTTCATTGCACACGTCCCGTCAACGGAAATCTACCTCTTGCGCATTTCAAGACAGTCGTCTGTTTCTTGTAATCTTCGTAAGAAACTAACGGTTACCGCTGTTTCCATTTTTGTTTACTCAACTTAACACCAGCTGGAACAAATCCCAGACTGCCCTCTCTCTCCTCGGCTATTTTCCAGGGTCGCCAATGACCAGAGATGCAACGGAAACTCTTGCTGAAGGCTCCACTCCATCCTTTGCGCTGGTTGTATATCCCCGTTAGGAAGCTGCTATCAAGATTCTACGCTCCATTACCTGGCCGCGTAGCCCTAAGACAAACAAATCAACGCCAGTGACTCACCGCGTGCCTAACCTCAGTAAAACCATGATAAATGGCCGAATCGTTTCTAACATTACTGAAATGCCGCGCAACCCCCGAACCCTCAAACCCGTACAGCCACAGAACACCATAATCTCCCATATTAGACAAGAAAAACACAGGTCATCTATGGCAAGTGTAATTAAGGACTGACTGCAACTCACACGTAGGAGTTTTCTTCCCGCCACACATCACAGTCCGTTCCAAGCTACACAAGTTCAGTGACCATTTTTGTAAATTCCGTTGTCTTTCCGTCCACAATTTTTCATACACTTTCGTCCCGTAAATAGTTTGAGGCAACCTTGAATGTTTCCCGCTGTTTTATCTTAAGCATTATTTTGACTATCGAATGTTGTTAATTGCCATTCTACATCCACCTCATATGATATCCAGTGTGATTTTGACTCCTCTCCATCACATTATTACACCCATATTGATCTTCATCATAACCATATTTCCCTCCTGATTTTCGACGAACCCGGCCATTTGACATCTTGCCGTTTCCTGCACACGGCGTATTTTGTTGGCCACATTTCAGCGATGACAGATACAGAAGCCTTATGCTTTGCAGCAGCCACCATAAGCTCAGGCAAATTGTTTCTACCAGTACATTCTTTGGCATATAGCAGCACTCATCTGCATTTTTAGCCTAGGCTTCCATTTTTCACTGATGCTACAAGGTCTCCGTGCGCCGTGCCCCTGGACCAAACCAAATCATATCAGATCAGAACAAAATACTGGCGGTCGGTATCTATATGGTCAGGTGGAATCCTGCATGCCTTGCTGTGACTCGATTTCTACGCCGCTTTTCTCTTCCTCAAGCCCTTTTCAGCTGAAAGAAGACACGATAAACCTTGATCGGCGTATGAGAGGTTCGTGGAAAGCAACACGCCAGTCGGATTCATTTTCGTACCCATTAGATTTAGCCATTATGAATAATTATCACAACATTCGATCATCTTTCATGGGGAGAAAAATGAAGAAATCCACGAATCCAGAAGAGTTTACGAAGAATCACTCTGTCGGGATAAAAACTGGCGGCTTTTTTGTTGTCCCCGGTTCGTCTGCATATACATGCGGCCAAAACGTATTCTTCACTTAGGAGCTGAAATAGCGTTGACTTTTTCTATTTCTGCATGCGGTGTCATGCCGTTTTTGCCACCCTGAGGACAACGAATACGACCCGGACGGACCTTTTGACTTCTCGTTGACCACGTCTAACGTCTGGCCTCAATGGATGGAGCCTCCATATCGGGCGATTGGTGGTCTGATTGCAACCGTTGGCAATGGAAATCCGCGTAGCTCGTCAGAATTGGACCATAACGCAGAAAACCAAGAACATCTGCTAGCTAAACAAAAAGATGTTTGGGAGTGATAAAGAACTGGGCTTATTTGACGACAGTTTGTGACCAAAGCGTACACAACCAAAGTGCAAATGGCAGTCGCGCTGAGCGATCAACGTTCGATTTGATAAGTGGTTTAAACTAAAAGAGCCATGCCCAGCCACAGCGCCTTTCCTAGAAGAGAGTCGGAAGAGGGTCTTCCGTGATACCGCATATAGTAAGCCAGAAGTTCCTAGACATCCTTTTGCCTTGTCAACTTTCGTGAATTTTGAACAATTTGTCAGCACATGAGTGTTAGTTGCCGGAATTTAAAATTGCACAGGACCCCCAACCTGAAAAAACACCGCTAACAGATGAACGCAGGTGAGATCCCCAGTGTTAGTTGTTCCCGGAAGCCGTCCTAGCCGAACCGCCCAGCAACCGAACATTGGCCAAAACTGCGGATCAGAGGGCACCCGATATCAGCGGGTCCCGACCTGCTGTGCTAATATCATGGACTGAACAAATAAATGTTGTGGTAAACAGTCAACGTTGCTGCCAAGGTTTCAGAGCTTTCCTTGGGAGATGTTAAAACAAAAACCGGTGAAAACGGCGCTTGTGAGCGCCGGCGGATTCTCATTTTGGTGGCCGACACAAGCGGCATTTGGTGCTGTCTTCGTTGATGCAACTTACGGCCTGGTAGTTGAGTCTGCGCACACGAAGACATTTAGCGAACTTATGTGAGGTTGGTAACAAAAGCGGGAAATGGTCCGGTTGTTTGACCCTGCGGCCACCGTGTATCCGATGTTATGGACAAGGTGGGCAGCACCCTGTCTTTGTTTTAGGTTAGGAGTCTCCAAGGACGGTACCGACAGTAGTTCTACCCAAGTGGGACAGTGTGGTTAATGGTGTGGAGTGTGTCGGTCCAAAACAGGCTTTATGGCCTCCCCTTGTGACATGAAATGGCACGACATGCGGCAGTTGGTTTGGCGGTCGAACAGCGTGTACAAGGAAAAAGTTGTTCTGATTCATTTAGAGTGCACCTTTTGAAGAACGTTTTGACTTCCGAACCGCGGCCATTGGTCACCGCATCCGTGCATCAGAATCTCCAAGGAATCCGGCCGAAAAATATCCTGCACGAACTTCTGACGCAGAAAGAAATATTCAGACTGCTTTCGGCCTTCGACTAATGCATTCTTCGCATGTGGTTACGTGGATCTGATCGAGAGATGGCGAGAGTGACCCATGGATTTAAGCTCCACGTGGTGGGTCTTTCAGAACACAGCCAATGTGTCCTTTGTGTGTTAATTAACCTGTGCTGGTTAGCGTCTTAGACAAGCGAGATCACGTGCTCACCTCGAAATTATATTTGAAAACTACGGTAAGCCCGGTAGCTAGTTTGACCAAGCAGTCATGACGGAAAGGCTGATGGTGAGTGGCGGGCGATGTGCAAGAAAACGGTAAGCCATAGGCAACGTGAGACTAAAGAGACCCTCAGATTTCTTACATGCAAAGTTGTTGTGGTAAAATGGTCGGTGCATCTGCTATGCTGGACAAAAGCAGAATCCTTCACCTGGTCATGTCTGTAGTGTTTAGGTCACTGTTGGCGGCGGTAAAAAACAACGTTGTGTACTGGATAAGGCTTTGGCGACGGAGCTATGCCCAGAGTAAACCACGAAACGTAGTCTATTTGGTAAAATGGGCTTTGTCTCAGTGTAAACCGAGAAAAATATTCATTTATTTCTTGTTGGGAAAACAACTGATTGCCCCTCCCCCGGCCCTCATGGCAGCTGGTGGGCAGCGAATCTTCATAGTAAAGGGGAATCAGTTACTTTGGCCGATAGTTTCGAAAAGAAATCAAACCCCAGGAAACAGGTGATGTTGTTTGGCGGTGCTCACAAATCGGGGTTGTCCATTTAGTGCAGCCTTACATGGTCAACACAGATTCATTCCTGATGACATTGAAAGGCGTCGTCGCAAGAGGAGATATTCCAGCAAGCAAGTGGTGGGATGGTGGATCGAACTTTGTCGGGTCACAGAAGGACCGCAAGAGATTGTATCGAAGGCTGCATAAACATAGAATCGTCAATGGACCCAACACGAAGGGCGTTCGGCTTGGCAGAGTGTGGAAACCACTTAATCCATCCGCTGGTCGTGGCTGAAAGGAACCTAAAGAATAAACCGGTAGTCCTAATAATCTCAAAGGATGCACCGTCTAGGATGATCTGTTCATCCACAGATCTGACGCAGTTGGTCAGGTTAGTCCATCGCTGAGGGACGCCTACCTAAACTGCAGAGAGCTAGCAAGTTACGTCACAAAAGTGTTTAGAAGCAAGCAACTGACGACATATTGGGCTTGGTAGAGATGGATCACCAAAACAGACCATTCAAATTTAAGGACGTTGTTTAGCTTGCTGAGCAACATAGGCACCTAGGAAATGACACTGAGTGATTGCTGAAGAATTTCCTCGGAACGCAGCCGGATTAATTCAAGCAGTATTGGTGCAAACGGATAAGAGAGAAAACCTAGATCGGAGTGATCGAGAAAAAAGCGTGATGGATGTGGTCCGCAGGGTCGAACACCAGTAACAACTTGTGCAACGATTGCTGTCTTCTCTGCCATAACAACGTTATCCATGCGGGTGCATCTCGTTGGCAAAGCTAAAAACACTCATGATAACACAAGTGTTTTAGTTGTAATAGTATTAATGTTGCCTATTTCTTGTTCTGCGAGAGACATGCACAATAAAAGATCAAATTTTTACATGGACGATGCAGAAGAAACTTGAGTAATAAGAACCAGAGGAGATATTGAGATATATCTAAAGTTGGATTGCTTGGTAGGCTCGATCAGAATCTATAAGGCAAGGCGCAGTGTATAATTATGCCAGACAAAATTCAAAACTGCACAAACTGTTTTGCCAGATTTTACGGGGTTTTCTGGTACTGCTAACGAGCAACAAGAAGCAAGGCATTTCGTGTTTAAGTGCGCTTAATGTGCGTGGCGCTGGCGCAACACTTAAGAGGGGCTTGATGGCGGATGCCGAGTTATGGTGGGAGGCATAAATGTCAAGAGTGGTACGTGAAGGACAGAAACGTAAAGCCGGAAAGGTAATCGGTGGTGATATGGTAATTGGATGGAAATTATTCAAAATCACGAGGAACCTTATGCAACGTAAATGAGGAATTCGCATTTAACAGTAATAAAAGTCCAAAAAGCTGAAGAATGCAGATGAATGCTATCAGGTCTGCTGAACAACCGGGAGAACAAGATTTTGTGAAACGTTTTGAGGAGAAAAGACGGAACTCTCAAAAATGCCGATTTTATCCCTATGCTGCTGATGGCAAACTGGACTGAGCGGTGCACAACCTGCGCATGGTGCTGTGCCCAACAGAAGTAAGCGCAAACTTTCTGCACATACTTCGCAGCAAATATCTGATTGGTCAACTAAATCTTCGCCAACCAATGAAATATCAGTGGCATTTGAAACTTGTGGTGAACACAGAAACTTTCATTGCGTACGTGGCGGATTCCCTTTTTGTAATTCACTTGTGCACAAGGGTAACGTAAACACACCGAATCAAAATTTCCAATGGAGCAAACATTTGTGTAAGAAGCAAAATCGTTCAAAATATACTAGTCAAGGCTATCCTCTAAGCTGTCGTTTTTGTTGTCGCAGGTTTTGATCTTAAACGGCAATGGGTATGGGGAAATCGAGGGGACCCACAAGGCACTCCAGCAGCAAAAGTAACTGTGTCTTTTACCAAAATTGAAGATTTACCTGATTTGTAACATCCAAAGGGACCAGCGATGCAGTTTAGGCTGAACGGACCAGTAATCGTGCACCAGGTCTGGCTAGCAGTTTTTTGCAGTGGTGGGAAACTAGTAGGTTTGGAGTTGCCCTTACGGGGCGGAACTGCTAAAAGACTGGTTGAGGGATGTGAAAAGCAGTCTGGCTTGGGTTCCAGCTTGGAGTTATGGCAAGTAATGAACAATGAAGAACTGGACAAATCATTTTACCTAGTGTTGGTTAATAACAAAGAACTTATGCGGTATGATGACCAGGATAGTACTAGGATCAGGTCGCTATTATGACGCAAAGTATTTCAACTGCAAGCAGCTGGTAACCACACCGGAGTACTGCTTTATATGTTTTGACGGTTTTCATGGTCAGCATGCTCTGCGCTGCTGACCCAGTACAGAGGATAGAACCGTACATAGAGAATTGCAGAGGCTGATGTGTTGGGTTACGGCAAAGTTTAGTCTATTGCTGTTGATCTTTTTATTAATAATAATAGCATATTCCTCGGAAACTCGGAGCGTCTGGGCAGTGAAAAAATGGAGGAAACTGCAGTCTGGGAAGTGTTCCAGATGAGGAGTTATAGTCAGTGGCGAAGAAGAAGCAAATAGGTAAATAAAAGAGCCGGGGAGTGTGGCAGTGAATGAGAAGGCGGGAAAATATATCCATAGTATTTGCACCTCTGCCGGTTGGGAAGCGTCGGGCATAGTGGTGTGCCAAAGGTAGACCTCCCTAAAATGGTTAAGATTATTCCATTTACCTAGCAATCAGCGAGGGTCGATCTTCGGTGTTGTCCATATTACGCTAGTAAACTAGGTTCTCTTGCTTCCTTAGTTTGGCTGCTATGGAAAGCAGAGGCAAGATTGGAGTAAAAGAGCAAATATAATGCGCAAAACGAATGGAACGTCACCCTGTACTCCACTGATGGTTCACTTATATCGTCCTCATCCGGCTGCAACAAAAGCAGCGTGTTTCCATTTTTGTCGAGCACCTTCACCAGCAAGAACATTTTTCTTATGCCAGCAGATATTGCAAATTCACTCAATCGGGAATGACGCAAAACCTGGATCAGTAGTGTAGCTTATTTTGGCCCTTGCAACAGCCGATCGTTGAGCGACTTTATTTGAAGTGTTGCTGAGCAAGCAAACACAAGAAGAAGTTTTCTTGTTTCTTGGGGTTTAGCCCCAGACCCTGAGCCGAATCATTTTTTCTCCATCGGTGTGCGTCCCTGCACATTCTCGGCGAATAAGTGTTTTGTATTGTACCATCACCTCCGAGTACCCAAACAAAAGCCGTATGCCCCGACAAAATCTTTCTCTCAAGTGTACCATTGCTTAAGGCCAAGTATTCCTTGTTATACAGGATATGTCGGGCACGTGGACGCCACAGAAAAGGAACCGTTAAAGGACCAGGAAGAAACACTGCCTACCCCCACCGTTCTCAAGGCTGCAAGCTCTGATCTCGGGGCTTTAGACGATCATCGCTTGCATCACGGAGTTTTTGACGGTATGGTAGTAATATTTTACTTCTTGGAACTTTACGGAACACATACGGCGTGTATCATCATGGCGTGGGATTAAAAATAAAATGTCAGAGATAAAACCGTCGTGTTCAAATGGTGGAGGACCTCTAAAATAATGATAAAGTTGTGAGGTTATATTTGGATGAGAATCGCAAAATTGCTAAGTAACAGTCGCTCAGGCGATTTGATCTGAACAGGGAGTTTCCGTCAGCACAGTTTTGCTGGCTTTGATGGCCCATCTTGTAGGCCGCAATGTGCACTCAGCAGACCAAGTGGTTCCTCAAAGCTACGTGTGAATCTCTTTGTGTGACAGATTTCCTGAACGAAGCGGATATATGCGAAGTGAAAATGACAGAATGAATAACGGTTGACGATAAGAAATGCACTTGAAGGGGCAAAATGTAGAGATAGATACTTCTGCAGTGGATATGCTTGTTAAAAATTTGTCGACCGAAAACAGCATAAAAGTCGAGTATTTGGGGCGTGGCTGTTTGTGGCAAGGGCAGACGGCTGCACTGGACAGAAATTTTGTAATCACCTAAGTTCATTTGATCCATGAGGGTTGCCTGAAGTAATTTTGATTTTGTCATTTTCAGATGCTATCAATGGTAGAGTTGGGGTCCTAAAAAGATGAGAAAACTGCTGACTAGCTGGTGGAGAGCCGGACACAACGGAATCAATTTCAAGTACACCCTTGTGAAGGGCACTTGATAGAAGTAGCAATTTAATGTCAAATTTGCGGACCAGAACAAAGTTTTATGAGAGATAACGGAACTCCTCCAACGAGAAGGGGAATTGCCAGAACGTCAGCCCGCAACAGATAATAAAATTTTCTGCTTGTCTTTCATTTGTAAATTTTTAGTAAAAAGCACTGGCAAAGGTAAGGAGGTAGCCAGTAAATAGAATACATGCGAACATTCGGTTTATACGGCTATTACCATGGTGGATGGGGCTGACCGACTGCTGGCCGCCCCACTTGAAAAACACCGTTTAGAGGTAAAAACAGGATGTTTACTCCACCAACTTATCTGCACATGCATACGGCTGCAGCCGAGCTGCCAGCCCGATGTACGCTGGATAAAGCGTTGTCTGACTGCGCCCCGCGTTTGCGATAACGCAGATGTAGACCAGAGGTGAATGAATGAATGCAGAAAGGTATAGCCAGAACGAACCACATATCAAGATTCCGGGGTGGATAATCCTAGGCCAGTCGAAGCCGCGGTAGCCAGATTACGGGGTATTTCTTTACTTACAAGCAGAATTAATTGGTCTGGAAAAAATAACGGACGGCGGTCTAGTCTTCCAAACAGCCACGGAGTATGAAGCGACCAGTGTAGCGAGCAGCTCGGAAAGAGAATGCACGTGCATGTTTACTAAAGCCCAAAGTATTGAGGATGCTGTCCGCCGCTACATAATCCCGTCTTTCGGGTATATAGTCTGGCGGAAAGCCGATACACCGTGTAAACCGTCTGCGCACGTGAGTAGGAGAAAAAATGGACCCATATTTGGAGGGACGGACAGTGAATGACGGCGGTAGAAAATTATGGAACCAGTTTGGGGAGACAGAGAAGCGCTAAGGACTGGCGGTGTTCACAGTTTAGTATCACTGTTTATGGAGTCACATCTAAGAGAAATATCAGTTGTAATCCCAGAAACCGTAGGTAACAGATCTTGGAGGAAGGAATGTGGCGAGCGGAAGAAAGGGAGCTGTAACAAAACGGCTTGGAGTGATAAATGCTAGAAATACGCGGTAACGCAGGAGTATACTGTTGGGGGTTGGGAACGAAATAATTCAACATTTCGGCCAGGTTTTGTCGGAAAATAATTTATGAAATTCAAAATGATGCATAAAATTTTGGCTATAAAATAAATGCGATGCGGAAGAACACTACATTACAGAATCATTTTAACGGTGCCGTGACCTCCCAGAAAAGTACAGTGACATTCTAATATGTTAGTCAAAAGTTGTGACTTTATTGCGACAACTTTGAGTCTGCTCGAATTACGCTGGATAACAGCAGGAAATCAGAAGTGTACCAATTAGGTCTCAGTTGTGCCTTTTCATGTGGTTATATGCGTGATTAGGTTTATTCTCTTTTTATGGTGAACAAAGGGGCGCCATTGATCTGGTTTCAAAATGTTGATCCATTTTGATTCACTCCATCCTCAGGTGAGTATGGACAATACGAATGGATAAAGGTGTGCGCAATGACTATCCCATGTGTCTCTCTGTTTAAATGCAAAATGATGGTGATAAAATGCACAAATTTTGGGAGAGTTTGCTCCATAATGACGAATAATTACCAATGACAATTTTGCTCTGACGGATGTCTTCAATCCTGGAGAATTAATAATGAACTTCGTATTCCGAAGAGAGTATGGGGGTGGGTCACTAAAGTGAGGTGCATGGACGCAGCTGCCGTTTGTAATAATATTGTCCAACAGCATCATGTTCGTTTCGGTGCGTTGTAGTTCCAGGGGATCTAATTTCAGTGACTCACGGCTCCCCGTGTAATTCAGGCTTGCAGAGCAGCCAAACAATTGCTTGATAAAGATAGGCAAGACATTTCCAATTTTCTTTCTGTCGCACTGCTTCTTGTTCGAAAAGATTAAGCAGCAATATTTCAGAATAGGTCTGGCGTACGTTTGAAAGGGTGTAGTTTGCTGTCTCTCAATTTCAGGGTTCTGTGGGGCAGCCCGCTGATTTATTTCTTCTCGCAACTTGAGTGGGAGCATGGTTCGAGAAGTTTAACGTGCAAGAATAATTTGGCCAAGGGTTGCCAAAATGACAGTTGATGTGGGTGAGTTGGTTACCGTGCATGAGTCCTGTTGTGGGTATGGAGCATCCGTACCCCTGATGCCGCTTTTCCTGACAGAGTTTCATCATCCGGTCGTTTGCTCAGGAACTGAGTGGTACTATCTAGCGATGTGTTATTTATGGTAAGCTCCAAGGCTTACGGGGAAAGGTGCAGACCGTTAGGATGTCATTAACAAGGAGGAAGGAGACGCCGTCACAAATACCATCAAAGATATTGTTGAGAGAATATAGCCCAGAAAACTGTCACGAATTACACCAAAGCTAGCTAACCTATGTTCCAATGTGAAGCTAGTTCCTTAAATGTTCTGCCTTCCGGGTGACACGAAAGATGAAAACCAAAAACAAAACTGGATCAGCGACACCGTGTGGTCCAGTCTTAATTAGCGTTCAATGATGAGACATTGCTAAACGAATTCATGTGCTCAAGGTTTTTTGAGCAAATGGTCAAGAAGACGGTCATGCAAACACCGCGGGATTTCATAGGACAAAATCCGCGCTGCCCAGTGTTAATAAGATCATAAAACAGAACATAGGCGATAACACTCCCTAATCAAACGTTCCATGCCTTTGGGGAATATGGGCGCGTAGTTTACTGGGCGGGAATTTCCAGCGACACGCTGTGTGCCCTCCTTGTGAATGGGAATAACTACAGATAACTTTCACTGTGAGGGAAAGGTGCGGCATTGAATAGTCAAATTAAAGATGTTTGCTAACGAAATTGAGACATCAGCCCCTACAGCTGAGAAGATAGCGGAAGCTACTGAGTCAGGTTTGTGATGGTAGCCATTTTTGGTCTTCACCAACAGGCGGCCTGCACCTTTCGAAAGAAGTGCAGTTGTTGAGTATGACTCTGTAGTCCAACGAGGTCAATGTGGGTCGGCAGGATTGTCATCGTTTATCGGAGCAGATGCAAAGAAATCGCCGAATGACTCTACAACCTTTTGTGGGTTATTTATACAAGCGTTGTTGTGAATGACGCATAGGTCTTGGGTGCTCGAGGATTTGGAAGGGATGGTTCTGCGTTAAGCAGTTTTGCTAGTGTTGCGCTTGGATTGGGCTGGTCTGGAGCTAGCAACTTGGGCTATTCAGCCAAGTGCCGTTTGTAGATTTCAAAGTTAGACGATTCAGTTGCAGAAACATCGAAAAACCGGTGTTGAGAAAGTTTTACTGGGGCTTAGCGAGCCTACGCTCAATTCGGTTATAATAGTTTCTCTTGGGAAGCATGCCGGGGGTTGGGACGGAGTAACGGCATCAAGGTGCTTTTACAGGCTGAAATATATCTGCCCAGAGGGCGCTTGCCAATCTCGTCTTAGAAAAACGTCCCATTTAGATTCACGAATTATGATGGGTAAAAGATTCTAGTCGACTCTGAAATACGGCCTTGGTTATGTTGGGGGTATCCATTCAGGAGTGGCAATGTAAGTGAATAGGTAGTAGGCAGATGCTCACATTTGGATAAACTGGCTTCAGTACATGTTTGAACATGTGCTAAGCCCATGGTTAATATCAAGTCAAGGAGGTTGCGGTTTCTTGCTGGGTCTGCTTGGGACCCGGTAGGCCAGAAATGGTATTCATTGGTTTGGTCATCATCGAACCATAATGTCGACGAGAATCAGGAGGGCATTAGACGCATCTAACCAGGAGGTCTTCGTTGCCCATCTCAGCTGTGACCCCAATGACATCCTGGATGGTGCCCAGCATAGGATCCTGAAACAATGTAGCTAATGGCGATTCTCAAAAGTAGACAAGGCAGACACCTCCCGGCTAGGTTTGGCGGCCTTTCCTGGATAACTTATAGCCGGGAATCGCTATGGCGCTGTCCGGAGTGTGATCATTCAGCCACTTCTCAGTGACTAGTATGAAATCAAACCTTGACGAGATTTTGAAAACACGGATAAATTAAACCTTCCTTATCATGGAGCGCGCCTCTAATAAAAGTAGCGAAAGTTCTCCGGAAGAGCCCTCACAGCTGGCGGAAGTCATGGTGGGTGACGCTCGATTTATAATTGGTTGAGTCTTGTGAGAGACAATTACTTAATTTCAAACAATATTTTGGAAGTTTTCTTATTCTCATTAGTGAACTCCTTTATTTGGATGGGCTCTCCATAAGTTTCATGGGGCATTGGCGGCCCAAGGCAGCAAAGTTGGAAGTTGACGGTAGGTGACCGTCAGGCGAACTGAGAAGGACATCTGACGGGTGGTTGATTAGTGGGCCGGGGCGACGTAATCCGTCCTCATTACATTGAGCGTCGGGGGAAGCTGCCGTCATTGCCATGTTGGCCAACCCGCTTTGGGCAATATGAGGAGGGCAGGATGGGGTAAATGCAGGATACGTGGGGCATGAGGGAATGGGCTGGAGAGAATAAACGGGTTAACAGAAGTGGCATGGTGTTGTAGAGCGGGGTCTTTCTAGGACGAAAGAAAGATACCAGTGGGTGGTGGACACCACTGAGTTTGGCCTAAAGTACAAACAATTTCCAAATTAGAAATAAATTTAATTCCATCGTACGTCGGACGGCACCGGTTCAGCTGGCGGTAGATATAAATGTAATGGGGCGGAATGATGCATGACGGTATCCGTGAGAGTTGGCGGGTTTATATGAGTTATAACAAGTGGTTTCCCGTGCGTGGTAATTTTGCGGCTGTTAGGGGGTGTAAAGTTTGAAATCCAGGTAACCTGAGGAATCGGATCTGTGCTCCGCATCTTGATAGACCTGAGCTTATGTAGTTGGTTGATATAATTGGTAGGTTAACGGACAACGTCCGTGGAGTGGACGCCTTAAATACTCCCGATGCGTCATTAGCAGAAACTCGTCGGGGTATTGAAACAAGGTTTGTTGACTACTGCAGCAGAGATTTGCATTCTGACATGGGTGGTTCAAGGTGAAACATTTATGCGGTAGTTTGAAGGGAACCAGGAGAGCGAGTTGTCTAACTGTACTTCAAATTTCGGAGGAACTTTTGGGGTAAGTGATCCTGGATTTCGAAGGGGACGGGGAGACACGAATGCTCCTTGAGTTTCTCATGTCGTTTTGAGCAGCGTAGCTGCATCGTTATGCACCGCCTCACTTTTTATGGGACTGTTATTACAGTTTATTTTATCTTGCCTCTTGTATCTTTTAGTCCTTTTGTTAATAAAATAATGTACGTCATCTTTCGGGAAGTGGGTGGCAGGCAGCAGAGGGCTGCCAAGTGGGGAAGTTAACCGGTGGCTGGAGGATTCGATCCGGAGACCTTCACGTTCAAACGCCACGGCCCTATTCGTTTGGCCACCGCCGGACCATCGGGTAGCCCATACAGCAAGCAACATTCACAGGTTGAAAGCAATACAAAGTTGAATTTGCCGGTAACCGGCGCACAAACTTTAGTACCACACGAAGCCGTTCTTCCACGAACACCTTTTATATTAAGCTGACCAAGAACGGATGTTGCCATCAACTGACAAAGGACATCTCTGGTTTCATCACCAAATGTCAATGCCCGTATATTCACCAAGAATTTCTCCTTAAAAATAATAGGTTTGTAAGGGCAACCTATTACACGGCGCAATATTCGAGGTCCCGCGGCTTTCAGTTAAGATTACCTAATGGGGAAAATGTATTCCCCGGCAGACCTTATTCTTTTGGTTGTTCCGGAATCTCTGATTATCTGTTAGAAGAGCATTTTTTTCTTTATTTCCTGCAACTTGTCCCTCAGCGGCAGTGCAATGCTTGATATCGTTATAATTAGAATTTGGGAAATACCAACTGCCCCAAAATCCCTCCTCTCGGCCTTCTACCGTCATTTTTGTGGATGGCTTTGGTGCCGCTTTTGTTGGTGCTTAATACGTTGTTGACGTAGCCAGTATTCTGAAATTAATGGGGAACAGTAACAACGGTCTTTTTACCCAATACTCTCACCAGCGGATTGCAATTGATGTGCTGCTCAGGGTCAAAATATAACCGACTGATGATGGAAAATTTCCAGCACAAGAAAAGATCGCATAACCTGCCTTTCTTTGTGGTTATATCCAAGATCTTTAATGGGCAATGACAAATGTAAGATAACATTTCTTCCAGTTGAGATGATTCTGGAGGCCCAGTCATTTGCTTGACAAGTTTTGCTGAAGTGTTTGCGTCCGACTCGCAATTAGAGAAAACGATTGTTTTTCTAGAACAAGATGAAAGATCGGCAAAATTCTTCCCTTTGACCTTCTCCCTGAGGTCCTTGATGGCTAGTGCAACGGAAGAAGATAATTAAGTGAAGTTTTCCAGTAGCTTGCTCATGACAGTCTAAAACAGTTTCCGATTTTATAAATATGTGCACATGCCAAGTGGTTTGTGCATTCAAACCTCATGAATTTTCGAGTGTCCCGTTGGGCGATGAGCCAATGTCCAAAACGACGCGTGACTGTCGTTGACCACAGGATACCATCCATCTCAGTTATCCATAAGTAGTTGATGACGGCAGCCAGCTGATCACTTAAAATTCGGCGACGGGGTACATCGAAATTGCAATTCAAAATTCATAGTGCAAGCTAACTTGCCACGATCTTCACTTATGTACAATGAGGATGAATAACATTTAATCTTTTTAAGGTAGCAATGTTCCTCTACAGAGCAACTACTCCACGTGATACTTCTCGATTTTTCTGGTACCCGCTGACATTTAGAAATTTTCAAGCAAAACAACGCAAACTTTTGGTTGAAAACGTTATCCCACCGGTTACACACACGATAGAGCAATGATGTCTCATGCATGGCTTGAAGATGTCCGGCTAGCGACCAATTAGCATTGTATTGTGTGGATACTCACTGGAAAATGCCGTTCGATTCAGCTTAAGTATGTTTTCATTAAGATTTTGTCTGACAACTGTAATTACCCTACTGTCATCCCAGTTTCTGGCCTCCGCGCACACCCGGACCTCGGCGGTGCATTGTTTCGTTATAATATTTTTACCTGTATCGCACTTCCGGATATTTGCATAAACATTTCTTAGGGGAAGGCCCACAGCCTTTCCGGCGGCCCGTGCACAGACGCATCCCGACAAACGTGTGCCGACGAATAAACACCGTAAACCGCTTGGTGTTAGTCGTGAAACAGAGTGAATCTTTGTTCTACCTAATCCAAACAATTCATGCCCCACTACTCAATGCAAAATATTTCAGCGGAAACCAGTGGATGCAGAAAGTTTATATCCAGTTTTTTGGAAGGAATACACTTCAATAACTTGGGCCAAATTTACAGTAGAAACTTTCTCAGAGCAGATGCGCACCAATAGTCGGCACAATCAAAGTTTTCACACCCGAAGAGCTTCCGAATAGCCAAGATGTGATCGTGGGCTCGCAACAATAAACTTACTGAATGTGCTCTCCACTGACCTTTCGCCATATAGTCGGCATCCTGTTTGCCACGCATAAACATGTTAATCAGTGGGGAAGACTTCAATCATATCTGGGGGCGGTTTCTCAAACGGAGATTTCCTCGTTGATATACGAACCTGAACTCGGTATCCGTTTTTGGCCGACCAGCGCTTACTGGGAAAACCAGATGCCCATTTTGTAACAATCTTTGGCGGTATATCATGGACAATTATAGTATCTTCTATGAAGCTCATTTTGTTTAATCATGGATTTCGCTGGAGCAACTGCATTTACACGGGATAGAGTAAATATGCATAATTTCATTTTCCGCCTAAAAGAAATACCGCGAGTAAGAAGCATCCTTAATTCACCGATGGAATCAGCCAAATGGTCTCTTACGCTAGATGACCTGTTTATTCCACAGTAAAGTCCCGCGATGAATAATTGAAAACGAGGTCGCACTATGTGAGCCAGGATAAGCCACAACTTTTGCGATG
>LUCM01000385.1:33031-55777 GCA_008360955.1 Fasciolopsis buskii | reverse complement strand
TTGGAAGATTGTTCTAAGTGGCTTGTCGATCGCACGGCAAAATGGTTCGAAGCAACCAGCGAGCGGAATAGCCGTATAGACACTATTAGACTGCCGGGTTAGGGTCCACGAGATCTTCCCATCTCTTAAGAAGCCGTTGGAGATAATAGGTAATATGGCTCCGTGGAGTTCTTGCATTCGAAATCTTTCTTATTTTTCGTAGTTCTGCAACTTCGTATTTTCCAATCGGGGATAGTAAGAAATAAACCAAACCACGTTGATGCGATTTTAATGGTTGTGAAAACTGAACTGAACTGAATTTTCATCTTTCCTGATCTTATCGCGAAGGCCTTTCAGCCTACTTTTTGAACACCTAAGAATTTATCCAGATTTATTCCTATTCCGCACATGAATCTTCAGCCGTATGATACGAAGCAACACTGCAACATTGTAACCTTCGAAGGGTATTAACTGACGCAAAGCATCCACTTCACGATGATTGAATCAAACGCAATCTTAACTGTTGTACATGCTTATTGTATAAACCTGCTTACTCGCACTGAAGCTCATGCTCGTCGAGGAGGTGGATTTCCAAGTTGCGGTCTGTGACTGCCTGATTTCTTATTTTCCTGTTATTGATCACTTGGCTGCCGAATGTTCACCTGCTGAATTGCATAAAGTATTTGCTTGTCGTGACCTCTGTGAAGTTGTATAACGTTCAGAATCTCACTTCTAACTCCGAGGCATTTATCTGCTTGAAACCATTTTGGATTTTCTTTAACAGTATCAGAAATAAGTTAATTTTTCAGGTCACTAACTGTATCCGTATGGGGTAGTTGTTTTAACATGTATTAACTGATTCCTGTTCTTAAAAGACGCGGTTTGAACATTTTCGTTTATCGGTTGTGATATTTTATTCATTTTCACTATTTCGGGGCTGAGTTCCTTGTCGTACACGATGGTGGATGGATCAGAGTAGAATCTAAATTATAAGTTATCTGAACTCGGATTCAATCATTTTCGGAAAACTGGACGAATTCAGCGACCGTCTAGAACTATGGTGTTTCTACAATTTCACTTCTCTTTCTTACAACCATTAGTATTGCACCGATGTGCTCTAGTTTTGGTTTTCACCTCGCTGTACCATCTATCGAAATGAACGAATGAATGGGTTAATACTAATTAGAGTAGGGTTATCGGTAAAAATCTTGAAATCAAATAAATGCACTGGCTATGACACTCAATTGTTTCACCTAATGACATCTACCAATTGAATCGGGGAAACAACTACCTGCACAGAATGAATTCTTTAAAAACAGCATCTATGACATCCAAGTAATGTAGCGCTAAAAGATTGGGACACCAAGTTAACGCAATCAAAAATCGGGCTGAAAAGTCAGTGGATTCATGACTGAAAGTGACAAACATCATCAACCGAAAGGGCATAATACAGTTGAAAATTAAAGAATCTCATGCGCAACGGAGAATCCCAATAGTGTCGCACTGGATGTTCGTGAAGAATGTTACACCGCAACACCAGACCCAAAGGCTAGGAGCTTATGAGCATTATCAACCGAAATTATTGAGAAAAGTAGTCCATACAACCAATAACATTGACGGTTCCTTCGTCCGACAGCGGTTAGATCAAAATCCTGGCGTTTATACATCAGTACTCCGTGAATGAACTCTAAGGTTATCAGGTACTTCATCACTCAGCAAAGAACTTTCCCTGCAGTGGCGCACAACTGTTGGATAATAAGTGAAGAACAAAGTAAAAGTATCATATAAACATACCATTACGCTATTCAAATTAAAGCACCGACTTTTCACTTTACTGACGACCGTGACAAGTGCATGAACAGCGCACTAAGAACTTTACTTACTCTAAGTACTCAAACGCGTGTCTTAACCTGTGAAGAGGCGTCGAGTAGAGACAAGAAAAATATGAGCAGTTTTCCTGTAAAATAATGGTGGTTACAAACTAGGGCCACGTTCAAAAACATTAGAATCGTCTCACCGTTTCATAATCTGAATCGAATGTGGAACACGGAGCTCTTGAACCAGGAGCATCTCGCTCGTACCGCTTGTGCTTGACAATCTTGGGCCGTTCAGAAGCTACCAATCCTAATTAGGTTCAGAAGAACAACCATATCAGTGACAACCTCTAAGTGAACGTGTGGGCGTCATACCAAATTCTAACAGAATGAAACAGAAACTATGCTAAAAACACTNCGGTTTGAACATTTTCGTTTATCGGTTGTGATATTTTATTCATTTTCACTATTTCGGGGCTGAGTTCCTTGTCGTACACGATGGTGGATGGATCAGAGTAGAATCTAAATTATAAGTTATCTGAACTCGGATTCAATCATTTTCGGAAAACTGGACGAATTCAGCGACCGTCTAGAACTATGGTGTTTCTACAATTTCACTTCTCTTTCTTACAACCATTAGTATTGCACCGATGTGCTCTAGTTTTGGTTTTCACCTCGCTGTACCATCTATCGAAATGAACGAATGAATGGGTTAATACTAATTAGAGTAGGGTTATCGGTAAAAATCTTGAAATCAAATAAATGCACTGGCTATGACACTCAATTGTTTCACCTAATGACATCTACCAATTGAATCGGGGAAACAACTACCTGCACAGAATGAATTCTTTAAAAACAGCATCTATGACATCCAAGTAATGTAGCGCTAAAAGATTGGGACACCAAGTTAACGCAATCAAAAATCGGGCTGAAAAGTCAGTGGATTCATGACTGAAAGTGACAAACATCATCAACCGAAAGGGCATAATACAGTTGAAAATTAAAGAATCTCATGCGCAACGGAGAATCCCAATAGTGTCGCACTGGATGTTCGTGAAGAATGTTACACCGCAACACCAGACCCAAAGGCTAGGAGCTTATGAGCATTATCAACCGAAATTATTGAGAAAAGTAGTCCATACAACCAATAACATTGACGGTTCCTTCGTCCGACAGCGGTTAGATCAAAATCCTGGCGTTTATACATCAGTACTCCGTGAATGAACTCTAAGGTTATCAGGTACTTCATCACTCAGCAAAGAACTTTCCCTGCAGTGGCGCACAACTGTTGGATAATAAGTGAAGAACAAAGTAAAAGTATCATATAAACATACCATTACGCTATTCAAATTAAAGCACCGACTTTTCACTTTACTGACGACCGTGACAAGTGCATGAACAGCGCACTAAGAACTTTACTTACTCTAAGTACTCAAACGCGTGTCTTAACCTGTGAAGAGGCGTCGAGTAGAGACAAGAAAAATATGAGCAGTTTTCCTGTAAAATAATGGTGGTTACAAACTAGGGCCACGTTCAAAAACATTAGAATCGTCTCACCGTTTCATAATCTGAATCGAATGTGGAACACGGAGCTCTTGAACCAGGAGCATCTCGCTCGTACCGCTTGTGCTTGACAATCTTGGGCCGTTCAGAAGCTACCAATCCTAATTAGGTTCAGAAGAACAACCATATCAGTGACAACCTCTAAGTGAACGTGTGGGCGTCATACCAAATTCTAACAGAATGAAACAGAAACTATGCTAAAAACACTTTTGACTTAACCTATTTATCCATTGCTAACATGAACCGAAAACGCGGTACTTGTGCTGGGCCTTACCGAGCCTTTCAAATTCTGGCGATTATTTATGATGGAAAAGAGTGCAAAACCGATTTACTTGGAATTTGTCAATTATATACTGCATCAAAGCCCAATTGTGTTCGTTGGTTGGTTGCATCAAAACCAAGATTGTATTGTATTGTGCAGACTTTTGCGTCACACTTCAGTCAAAAAAGTGGGGGAAAATAAGAAAAATGTTACACTGGTCACATTGTAAGAATAAAAAGAAATTATCGGGGAAGGATTTGAGCACATTATGATAGGTTGCTTAGGGATTCGGCTGAAACACCTTGACGGTTTGTCAAGATGCGTACTAAATATGGGACAGTGAATCTCCCATAGATGTTGATTCTGGAGGGTACGAAACGAAAAGTGGATCGTGTTGAAATTTGAGTGCGGCACTTTGAAAGATCGTTGCGCGGAGGATGCGTGGGATCTGAAAGAATTTTGTGAGCGAATTTTTCACATGTTGACAGTGCTACTGGCAAAGATTGAAGGACGACTCAGTTGGTATGAAAGACACACGGCCCACGGCAAAGAATTTGAAGGTCCTTTTTAAGTAAACCTGGAAAAATAACAACAGTAAAGAAGGATTGGAAAAAGACATTAGTAGGCAAAACGGTAGACGATAGTGTCGAAGCTTTCTGACTTGAAATGACAACCGTCGGAGATTCTTTACATAGGTAGAAATGTGAGAAGCCCACTTTAGATTTTTATCAATGATAACCAGAATCAATCAAGTGTTGCTGGGTTGATTAAAAACGGTTCGGTTGTGTAGGCTGACAGAGAGGGAGAGAAAGAGAGAATAGAAATTCGA
Organism: Fasciolopsis buskii; assembly: GCA_008360955.1. Taxonomy (NCBI): domain Eukaryota; kingdom Metazoa; phylum Platyhelminthes; class Trematoda; order Plagiorchiida; family Fasciolidae; genus Fasciolopsis; species Fasciolopsis buskii. The sequence continues at coordinate 51,330 of LUCM01000385.1, read as the reverse complement.
AACACTTAAATCTGTTGTGATTTGAACCAAATTTTGCAGAGAAATCGTAGACAGAAGATAAGTTATTGGAAAATCTTTGAAAGTTATTGTTCGAAACGGCTGCAGAGGGCAACATCAGCATATTTAAACAGATGACAGGGGGGAGCTAGTTGATAAGTCGCTCATGCAAGCAGAGAAGAGAAACGGTGAAAGAACAGCAACCTGTAGCACGCCTGAGTTGTTAGTCAACGGTTTTGAAGTTTTAGCGCCCATTCGTGTGCATTGGGTTCGGTCAGTAAAGTAATCAGATAGTCATGTTAAGAAGGGCATGAGACAACTAAACGTCTCTAGTTTGTGAAGCAGAAGAGACCGCAGGACCGAATCAAATGCACGCACACATTTCATCGATGCGGCTAAGGACTTACACACGTGATGAATAAGGAAGGCGATAGTGCCCACAGTGGACCAGTTAGATTTATAAGCAAACTGAAATAGTTAATCAGGAGGATACGTAGAAGAACTCAGGCGCTTAAGCACAACACGCACTGTCAGTTTAAGACCAAGTGTTAAAGCGATAGCGCGAAAGCGTTTCGCTAAAGCAGTAGAATTGCTAGACTTTGGGACCAGAATAAAAGTGGTGGGCTTCCAGCAGTCAGGGATAGAAGACAAGCTTAACGATGCGTTAGTTGGAGCAGTGAATGCATTCGTCAGGGCCCAAGCATTATGCCTTAAAAAATGTGAGGGCACAATATCAGAACCAACCCCTGTGGTAAGTTTGATGGTGCGGAGAAGGTCGAACACTTCTACCCTAGAAAAACCTGTAACTGTCACATCATCACCCTATCCAAATACGACTGGGGTATAAATGGAAGGATGGATCAAAGCTTGATTTATGTTGTCGACATACCCCAGAACATTTCACGCCTCCTTTTCTTCCCATATAACAGTCGAATGCCTTGCCATAAGAATCGGTTGTTGTTACCACTCGAAAGTTGTTTGACGAATATCGTGTCGGTATTTTCGATTTCAGCATTTTTAGGGTGGAAATATACCGGATATTTGAGTTACTACGAGATTCTTAAAAGTGTTCCTAGCGTCTCATCTGGATGGAAATACAGCCATTTGAGACGAAGTGTTTCTAAGGGATAGCATACATTAAAGATCGCGTTGGCCGTCCCCATGAAAATTCTGACACTGTCATCGACTAGGGCCTCAAAACAGAAACAAGCAGATGAGTGTGAAAGATATTTTTGAAGAAGGTTGTTGTGTGGAAAATTCCTGAGGCCAATTTGGATTTCTATCTAAGATAGAGCCACTTCTGATGGAAGAAACGCAGAGGCAGTCAAATCAAACAGTCAGTAGTAAAGTTGATGCGTCTGTTACAAAAATATGCAGACCATCCTCAAGAAGAGGAACAATAAATGCTAGAAAAGAAAGGAAAAATGTTGTGTTCGAGCTAAAAGGGACAATGTATAAATTCTTTATAACTGTACTGGTATGGCGGGAAAACTTAAGCTGACACCGTGTTACGGGACAGTCAATTCATTTATTGAGTACGCATAAATAACTTCTGGTTTGCCAGACCAGAGGGAGTTATGTATGTTGCCACACTGCCTCCAGTCTTCCTCTTGCTCGATTCTCTGTCCTCCCGGTGGAGTCTGAAGCTGTCTATCGACACGAGTGAATCAGCAACGATTCTGGTATGCAGATGACACAAGAGTGAAAACGGATCGGTGATTGAAGTGCGAAGGACAGACCCGACATTTTCCTAAACAGAGAGCGGATGTTAGTACTCAACAATGCTGGGATGGACATCTTTGCCGGAAGGGTATATTTAAGGGCTGCCCGCCAGCCAGCACGAGTGCCTCTTCTGGATGGATTAGGTCTTTGAGGTAAAAGAATGCGTGATCCCAGCCCACGGTGAGAACCAATAAGGTTTTTAAACAGCAATATTTTCGACCGATTGCAGCGCCGAACAGAGACCATAATGGAACCGAAAATCCCTAAAGAAAACACCGATTTCCGAGAAGGCGAAGTAGAAACTTGTCTCTAAGTGGGATAATACATCACACTCACCGACTTCGTGGGTCCCCGTCAGGTCCACAGACTGTGTGGATAAAATGGCTGGATGATGACAAATCACTGGAGAGGTCAGCTCAATGACGGGCTCAGGACTACAGTGCATTTCAAGACGGTAAAATCGCGGCGCATGAGTTTGACTCAACCCAGTAAGTAACACGCGGTTGCTTCGGCGGAACGCACCTTGACGCATAATCTGCATTGAGTCATTGTTCATAATACCTTTAAAACCGGAGGAGTAATGGATAGAAATTAAAAAAACGATAGAAATTGGGATAATAGAGTGAAGCGAAACTACACAAATGCACGGAGGATGGATAGAAAAGAACTCGACGGCGGCAGATTTTAAACAATCCAGTCGAAATATATAAGCACCTGGTCCCACAAAAGCGCGCTGGTCGCAGGGAAAACAACTGTTTCGTGGCTTTTACGATCTGTGTATTCGACTTAAAAAGTACACAGGAGCTGGCAGTGTTAAAGAGAGTCGTACTCCCAGATGGCCAAACGTCAGCTGAATTTTTGGCGTAAATGCCAGAGAGCCGTAAGCGGAACCACCACCCTTTGAAGCACCATCACGAGAGACAATCAGGGAGTATATATTATAAATGTAATGGCTATTCGGAGTATACTAACGGGTCTCGTGCGCCATCTGAATAGAGATGAAGTGATGCGCAAACACCGAAAGAGTTCAACTCATAGAAGATAGTTGAGTGGGAGATTAAGCGTAAAGCAAACCCGGTTTGTTGTATTCCGCAGGAAAGATTTCGAATAGTCCGTCACTTCTGGATCGTGTAGAAATCAAAAAAAAACAAGGACGAAAACAGATTATCACTCGGCTGATTGACTAAACAAACCGTACAACTCAACTTCGGAAACTAAGGTAATATTATTCAAAAGAACTATCCAGTAAGTGACGAGGTTTGAAAGGCAAACGGATTGCATAAAACCAATAAGCATTTAGAAACAACCCTGGGTTAGTAACAGCCTAAAAGAAAGCCAGGATCGCGAAAACAGACAGCTCATGATCGAAATGTACCCTTGAAAATTCTAGTTCAAGGCACGCCTAATCACCTTCCCAAAATCCTGTTTTCAGATATAAGACGCTGACTGCAAACCTGTGGATAAATGGCAACGTACAAACCACCATGACAGTTTACAGAAACATTAAATCGAGTGCTCAGATTGATTAGAGGGCATACCAAAGGGAGGGGCGGGAATAAAAAACGGACAAGGAACAAAGCCTACATGTTTCTGAAGCATGTGACCACTGAGACTCTGCTGACAAACGGTCACGTGTACGCGAAAAACTGAACTAGTTAGTTAATCTGATTATGCCCATATGGGCAAAAATTTATCTCGACTAAACAACCTACCCAAACGTAAACCCGATCGATCTGGCGACTGTCTACATACTCCTGATCTTATCATCACTCCCGTCCCTTCGCTCCAATCAAATATTCCCATTTTTATCTCTCTTGGCTAATCGCACAATTAAGTCATTACATCTTTTAGCTTCATTCGTCGCAACGCTCTCTCTCACCGTGTATATATATATATATATATATATATGCATATATAACGCCAGCCTGAAAACAAGTATAGTGCCAACACAACATATAAATGGAACTTTAAAGAAAGTGGACAAATAAAGAGAAAAAATAACAAACTAATTGCTTTTTGTGCGTTTTCATTGCACATATCTTGTGACTACTTATGGTTGTTTTCGGATTATTTTTGAGGATAAGTTTTACAGACAGGCCACATAGTATTTGCTCCAGACTTCAATTTTGAGCCATATTTGCCAGCGTCTCCAACCAAGGACAATACTCATCTTCTGGCCTCCAACCAGGAAGACGGGAAGCACCAACCAAGGCCAAAGCCGAAGCTAACTTCTTCATACCTCTACGCCAGGTCACAGCCCGACCCGCATGTAGCCTCCTCCAGTCCTTCCCACCATGTGCATGACAAGGTAGATGATGGGCATGCTTACGCAATACACCGACCGCGACAATCTTCGTGGCTTTTCAGCTTCATGCCTCGGAACGATTATTTTTTTATTCCAGACATTCCCGTATCTGTTTCTAAATTAACCACTATGTTCTTCAAGGCATGAATCTTCTTATTTCATACAAAAACCACACAGACTTTAACCCCTGAATGGTTTAATCATGCAAGGGACCGTACTGCATGCTTAAGTTATTAAACAGATCTCAGCAGCCGCTGCTCACTTGCTCCCACCTCCCATCACCTGTGGTGCAAGGTAAGAACAAGTGTCCATCAACTATACATAAAACTAAGGAGCGCTTCGTCCGCTATAAACCCAAACGCCTACTCTCACCAGCCACAGGTAGTCCCGGCGAAAATGCTCACGTTCGAGTTTTCGTAAGCTGTCGCGCCGCGGATATCAAGCTCCTTTAATAATCATCTCCATTCGAGTGGATGGGGCCAAGACCCAACCATTTCCTGTAAATGATGATATTTCCCAAGGTCAGTGGAGTCCAGTTTTCATAACCATTAACCTTGCACCAACGTGTTCTGGTGCTGGTTGCTACCTTACAGCACCATCTACTCGGAACAGAAAGAAAACGACAGGTAGTAAAAGACCGACTGCAAAACAATAAAGTGTAGAACTGTACAGAAGATGAACGATTTCGAATGTAGGAATACTACTGACTGCGACACTGGAGATCATCATCATCTTTATGTATCGTTAGACAGTGGGGCAAGCTCAAATGGCCTCTGCTTTTCTCACCGAGTTACACGTTACAATAAAAAGAATGAATATCCAAAGTGGATAGGAAGTGAACCTTCAAGGGCGGAAAAATAAAAGAATGTCGTAGTAGCCCACAAGCGGAATACAGTTCTTTCAACCACTTTGATTCGATACTAAGTTACAACACGATCTCCACTGTTCATGGTTCGTTGACATATTCTCCAGCCAGCTAGCTGATGGATCTTTTGGACCCCAACCACGAAGATGTGAGACATCTACTTTATCAAAGCTCACTGCACATTTCCTTACTCCACACGTCCACGTCATCTGTTGATCTCCAATTCGTGGGGGGAGCGGGAACTTGGGCGCGGTACGGTAGACAAGCGTTCGCCCTATGGAGGAACGCATCTAATCTATTCTTCTGGTGGATATATTTTCTGAGAACCGGCTAATTCGTACCATCGTTCAAGTTAAAAATACTCATTTTGCCAAATCGAACATGGTCACGGAGACGCAAGAAGGGTAGATAAATCAGCCGGCATTTTGTGCTGAACCAATTTTCCGGGGAGGATAAGAAGTTTCTGAAACGATGGAAGATTTTGTGTTTAGATTAATAACCGAGGGCGCAATGTGATAAAATTGGTCTAGTTTATCGACACCGTTAACTGAACTCACATATGTAAACACAACGAACTTATCAACTAGCATTGATATGGTGGCTGAAATGAATGCAAAAGCTAGCCGAGACAAATACGTGCAGTATTCAGATGATTTTCAATACCGCTTAAAACAAGTTATTTTGTCAGCGGTCTGGTAGTCACATGTGAACTACGCAGGGATAAGATAAGGCGTTGTGCCGAAAACTCAACGAAACGAACTTGATAAGGTTTGTTTTTAAACTTTATCTGAACGATACTCACTACTGGGTTTGGATGACAATCCTTCAGGTATGAGAAAGGCATCGGGCGACTTTGAAACTGCGACCCTGTTTGTCCCAGTATCTTTGACGCCGAAGGAACCGGTGGATAAGAGATTCTCGTGGAGGGCTGGGGATGAGGGTTCGGGAGTGGATATCTCACTGGAGTCAATGGTCCGTAAATGCGACATATGAATCGAAAGTGGTTTGGATGACGAAGTTGCCGTAGCTGAAATACAAATGGACGTTAGACTTAGAGAAATGGATGCCCACTAAGCTGCTCGTTTGGATTTGATAATCTGGTCTGCACAAGTAGACAACTGGACTTGACAACGAGGTACTACTCGTGGTCAAGTACAGCACTAGAAAACCGATCTCGGAAACTAATACAATGAACCAAAAAATTGACAAACGAAGTCATGAAATTATCAGTTTAACCTGAGAGTTTAGTTGGTATGTGGCATACCACATCTGACAAATGACCTAAACCGTGAAAGCGGATTAGGTGTCAAGCAACGCTCACGGAACTGGGAGTCTTGGTTATTCATGGTCGCGGTTTATTAGGTGTACCATATGTGAACTGAACAAATTGCAGCGTTCCGCTCCTAAATTAGACCGATAGCCACTCAACTTCATTCGATAATCCACCAATCAAATTATGAAGTCAATTCTGAACTTGTGTAGAGCATCAAAATCAAAATTTCCATCAAGTTCACATAACCGATTATCCGAGAAAGCTTACCGGTGAGCTCAATTGGTGCAACAAACGTCAATGATTGTGGAAAATGATCTTCCCACTGAATTCATGACTAAACACAAGATAAGCAGGCTAACTAACGACCATGGGTGATTACAAGTGGAAGAATGATAGTATTGTTCTGATCTATTCGGACAGCAATCTAACCGAAGAAACGTCATGATTAGAGTAACAGTTCATATCCGTAGAAAAACAAATAGTGGAGGATGACTGCTGATATATTAAAAAACTCGCTAGAAAAAAATTCGAGTACAACGTTCTGAATACCGAACGAATGATGGGCTGGAGAACTATAGGCAGTCAAACGTCTAAGCAGTACCCCTCTAATTCCCTGCGATATATGCGATATGCTAGAGCACTGTTTAAATCTAAAGGGCATACAACGGATATCATGGATAAGTAGTAACTTCACCATTCCAAAAGGCCATATTTTCATTTTTGCCATTCTTGTTTACTGGTACGGGGTTTAATCAAGAAGCTGAAATTGTTAGTAAAACCATAAGGCTCGATGAGTGAGATTGTTCAAATTAACGCAAATGGTATAGTGAATCTAGTGGTATTTGATTGATCGATACATATGCTCATGTACCGGTTCTCTACGTCGTCCGCCTCTTCAGTGCTCGCTTTGTTGGTGTTTCAACGTCTGTGGCAAGCACAATAAATGATCAGTTCAGTGTAGTGATGCACTTAAATGCGCGTTTAAGCATGTAGTAAACTTTTCCAGCAGAGCCAGTGATATACTAAAACCTGCAAGGTCCTATAAAAGTCTAAAATTATTCAGAAACAGATGCGCCAGAAGACAATTGCATTGCCTACAATAACCTTGTTACAAGATTCAGAAGGTATGCCACAAATAGACGAGCAGCGAGCGGCATACAGAAGTTTACTGTTCCGGCAATCAAAACTTTTCATGGCTAAAAGGAGGGTTGAAATCTCCTTTTAATGTCACAGATTTCCACTATGAATAAAGGCAGAAGATCCCCACCACTGAGTAAGCAGCAGAGAGTAGCAGAATTAATACAAACAACATAAACCTTCAAACGGAATAGATAACCCAGTGGCTAATTCCATTTAGAATATCGTATAAATGGCCTGTGGGTAGTGTTCGGAAATTCGGCCTGATGTCTCGATATCTTGAAACTGACTAATTTCAATGCTGGGTAACTTCAGGGCTTACCAATCGCTAACTCGTATTAAGTAAGTGGTAAATGTCAAAGCTCCGCTTCGAGTGGTAGACAGCTCCACCGTCGCCCGGCTCACTACCACACTCAAACTTATTGAGGCCTCATTTGACTCACCATTCCAAGTCTCAGGGTTTGGATTGCCAGTTCTCTCTTAACAAAGATGAACTTTACACATCAACCGAATAACCGTTCTCGTTCACCTGCGCGCGCACATTCAAAGAACATGCACCAAAGCGACCAGTAGCTCGGGTATTCGAAACTCTGACCCTTTTAGTGACAGATGTTTAATCTACTTGACCACCCGGATTTTTTTACTAACTAACTTCAAACATTGGAGCATTGACTTTAACAGACCCCAGCTGTTAAATTACTATTCTCGGTAATTTCAACGTCCACAACAAAAATTGACTACTGGATTCATGGGATACTTCGCCCGTGGGATGTGAAGCCGACGCTTCTACTATAATCAACAAACTTTGTCAACTGATAGACCGCGCATACACACTTGACCTAACTCTTGCATCTATTTTCGTACCATTCTCTAATGTCACTCACTCATCTCCTTTTTATCCGTACCTTTCCAGTTCTCAACTCCAGACGCACCTTTGGCAATACAACTCTGCCGTCTAAAATGGTTTTCGTAACTTTCTGGTTTATTACCGTTGTAACCTCTGTTGCTGTGCATCTGATGTTTCTTGTCTAACTCTAATTTCACTGAAATTGTTCTTCAAGGCATTTATCTTTAGATTTTATACTTCTCCAAACCCGGAAAACTACGATCCCCTGAAGGGTTTAACTATGCCTGCAACCGTACTGTTTGTCTGAGAAACTCTTCGTACACCTGGTGGTGCGGCTCACCCAACCAAACATCCCAAAATCATTTTTGCAAGTCAGGAACAAATAATCACCCCGCATAAGGAAGGCTAAAAATTGCTTCGTATTTCGCGAGGCTGAACGGCTAGACCCATCCGCCACCCACAGCCGATCATTTTGGTCCTTTACAAAGGCGATACCATGTAATTTCTGCGCTTTCAATATTCTCCTTTGCAATTTCTCCGGCTATCTGGTCTGCGACCCGCTTGAAAAAGCCCAGGTTTTCATCTCCTGGTTTGCTTCAATCACCACTCTCTGTCAAGCCTACTTCTCACCTTCCCAGTTATGATTCTCTTCCTGTTGTAACTACCAGAAAGATCTGCCAAGTTTTTTCCACTCTGAGTGTTGCTGAACCTTCCAATCTGGACAATATTCCACTCATCGTCCTAAAAATATGCGCTCCAGATTGCACAAAAGTTGCAACAGTTGCAACAGTGCTTGCAGTTCATCTGCCCTAAGTATTCTTCGTTTACAACGACTTAAGTCATCGTCCAAAGGAGAGTTTTATAAGCCACTCAATACTCGGCAGAGGGTTCGGCAACTGAACGGTGGATGTTGGTGAGCTGATGTAATGTCATTTCTCAAAAAATCCTCGAATTGGTAGCCTAACGGTGAGAAAAGGTTCAGAGAAGCGCAAAGTAACGAAAACTATGAATACTAACAATGGGAAGAAGCTGTTTGCTACCACTTGAAATTTAGACTGCTTCCGTATGGGAACAAAATCCTTTCTTTGAACAATTAAACTACTGACTCCGTCAATCATTTGTCTGCTTTTCGTCCGTTCTCGCTATTAGCTGTTCGACCTAGTCAACTGCGCAATTCCTCCATGCTACTGTCTATTGATTCCTTCAATCAGGTCAGCGTATACAACCATTAACCTAGCATCAACATGGTTTTGGTTGCAAAATTCATAGCACCAACTAATCAAAGGGGGATGAGGAATAATGGAAGACTGACTGCAAAATAATAAAGCGAACAAGTGCAGAAAAAGAGATTTTGAATGAAAGAATGCCACCTGACAACGGCATTGACACATCAACCACTGCCACTAACCATAGTTTGAGGGCGGTTACACGACCGAAACACGGGAGCTCAGCAGCACCTGTACCAACTAGTTTAGTCATTAGGGTTACCGCACTAATTTTTCAATCATTATCAAAACCAACAACGTTTAGCGCTAAAAAGCAAGGCGAGCCTCACTGATCGCTGCCTTTACCCACGGTTATATTTTTCCATGAAAAAAATGACCATGCAAGGGAAACAAGGAGAGGACCTACACACATAAGAAAAGATAAAAACGCTGCTGTAACCAACACAAGGAAGACTCTAACTGCACGAAAGCAAGCTTTCAATCAGTCTGATTCGATAGAAAATAACAATGCGATTGCCACTGCACACGGTCTGCAGTCAGCTAGTTGAAGAGTCTTTCGGGCCCCAACCACGAAGGCGTGAGACACCTACTTTACCTAAGTTCGCTGTACATTGTTTCATTCCACGTTGCCACGTCATCTGTTGACCTCCAGGTGGCTTCTTCCATTTCTTGGGAGGAACAAAAAATAGGGCACGATATGGTAGACGAGTGTTCGTCATACGCAACACGTGACCAGACCAGCGCAGTCTTCTAAGTTTCATACGCTGATATAAGGTATTCCGATAACCAACACCTAGTGTTAGATTCCTGACTCCCACATTACTCACCCGGTTACTCCATCCAATCCTAGCCATACTACGTAGACATCGGTGGTCGAAAACCCCTAACCGACGAACATCTCCCACATCAGTTACGAACAACCGAATCACACAGACGTTCGACGGCCAATCGGGTTTGTGGCCAGCGTCGATGGCCGTTGAGCTGAAGCGAAAATTGCATTAGAACTAATTCATGGCCCAATTCGACGTACGTGGTCCAGTACGATTTACAGTTCTGGAAAGAACCAAGCCAACGGTAGCTTACTGCAATATGATTAACCTGAATAAAACTACCCGTCGAGTTAGAGTGCCATGGAGCTGTGCGACGAGAACTGTATCGGAAAGTTTTGATAGACAGAAATAAGTCACTGTCCGCACAAAATTTCAGAAGCCTTTCCCCCTTATCCGTTCGCTGAGCACGCAAGGCGCAGCGCTCACCTAAACAGGCTTCTGATAAACTCAGTTTTCCAAATTGTGCATTACCATCACCTGCCACCACTACAATATCAGAGCCTTTGCTCTTCCGAACAAGAGCGAAGACCTCATCATAAAACTCGTTCTTATGCGTGTCGAGATGACAAATAAACTGCGATTAACACTAATATCCTTCCGGTCGCCGACTGATCCCTGCAGTCTCACGACGCACAAACGACTGCAAACCGGGATCCAGTCCAAAAGTTTCGCTTCAACATTCTCACTCAGGACTATTCCTACACCGCGTTGGCCCACAGCTCGAGCCGCTTCGTCTCCTGAAGTGTGTAGGCAATATCATGACGAGACACTGTTTGCAATTTATATCTATCCTCATCACATTCTGCCCTCGTTCCTACAAATTAGACGCAAAAATAACCACATCATTCAGAAAAAAAACCATGTTTAGTAAAGAATTCTATTCTGGATTGAAATGCCGTATTTTTTTTAACTTATCTGGTGTCCTCAATTCGCCCATCCATATACCATCCGTTGAAAATAGGATTGCATATGACAGTTTTGCGTTAAAACCTAGATGACGTACGGCACAGCCATGTTACTTAAACCTAACTGTTCACTTCACCTAGCTGCGTTTAAACCCCGCACACTCAGTCAAATAGAGCAACGAGCTGCTCTAGCTAGAACTCTTTAAACCTTTAAAATAGATGTATGCTCTTACAAAATTCCACTTCCATAATCACTCTTCGTGACGAAGACTCAGATACATCCTTCGTTTGCTTTACTTTCCAAGTGCCAGGTAATCCGGTTTCGAGCGATAGTGGACTGGCATGATTAGACCTTCGGCCTGAGATACGCCATTCTGTGTAGCTCGTTGGATCATGGTGGCACGCAAGCCGTCACAACACGTCAAGGTGCAGTCTTGTTGCCAAGTCATGGTCTGGTGACTTCGACTCATTCTTCAGGAATTGTGTATTCAAACAGACGAAGCCGAGTTCGCGCCTATGGAGATCTTTCATCCGAGTTCACCACCAGATGTGTTCACAAGTGCTGTCCCCGTTCAACTATTCTGTCAACTTTGTCCCGGAGATAGCATTTGAAGTAGACCTATCCCTACGTGGGAACAGTGGCATTGTTGTTTGCTCACACAGAAAACTGTCTGACTCAGAATATGCGGAAGATGTTGGGCTACTCCATGATGACCCTTGTAAGCCGCAGATTTTTTTACAGTCTGAACGACGTTAATAATTCGTTTTGCGCCTTCGACGCGTAAAATGCTATGGCAGGATTGGACTGCCCTGAGGCCAAACTTCAAGGTTGCAGAGCCAAAACGGAGTGGGGTAGACAGATTTAGTTACTTGGATATCCGAATCTCAATAGACAAAGATGTATCCGATACAGTGAATTCGCGCAAACAGAAGGCTCTATTGTCGGCTAAGTGAACACAGGACATTCCCGAGATTTTGTTGAAGCTTGGCACTTGTCAGCAAGTCTCAACAGGCACACTGAAGTGGACCGAACATACAATCTGCGAAAGCTCAAGATTTGAATGGAAGGGTTAGTCCCGATTTTTTTAAAATCTAAATCATGAGGAACCACTTCAAGATCAATATATCAAACACTATTTCCATGTAAAGGGAATTTCAGAACATTACTAGAATTAAGAATACTGGCGAAATTGAAAACGCTGCTAAAATCAGTAACATTGCAAGTCCGAGGTTGCGTTCACAACATTCTTCAAGGATGAGTTACTCTGACGGTCAAGCTCTAATCCAGGGCAACAATCCCAAAATATAAATGAAGAAAGAGGCCGTTGTCTATGCACTGATGACGTCACTTCTGCCGCCGGTGTAACGTTTGCGAGCTAGACGCTAAGCTCAGCGCTGACAAAACTTGTAAATCTCCCAACCTGAGCTACAAAACGCATCAATATCCAAAATCGTTGGGAAAAGGTTCGATTATAATTCGCTGATTTGAGGGATATGTGGCGTACGTGTGACACCCGCTCAGCGATCACAGGTCCAGTATACAGTCATACTAAGGTCTGATCCAGTATACAGATCAAAAACATGGTCGCTGATAGCAGATCTGCGAAGACTTTCGGTGTTTAAACACTAGTGTCTTCGTAGTACTGACCGAATATGGTCGGTGAATTTCCGTAGTTATTCAGAGGTTAGACACAAGATATTCAGCCCTACGATTTAATCATTAGAACTGGCACCCAACCAAAATAGATTAGCATGACTGGGACATATTTGGTGCATATCCACAGAACGACTGCCTCGCTACGCGCTGTTCTCCAAGACAAGTAGTGGTTGGAAGATTGTTCTAAGTGGCTTGTCGATCGCACGGCAAAATGGTTCGAAGCAACCAGCGAGCGGAATAGCCGTATAGACACTATTAGACTGCCGGGTTAGGGTCCACGAGATCTTCCCATCTCTTAAGAAGCCGTTGGAGATAATAGGTAATATGGCTCCGTGGAGTTCTTGCATTCGAAATCTTTCTTCTTTTTCGTAGTTCTGCAACTTATTATTTTGCAACCGACCTTTCACTATTTCTCCTTTATTTTCGTGTTTCAATTACATGGGGCTGTGAGGTACCCACCAAAACCAGAGCGCATTGGTACAAGATTAATGATTCCAAAAAGTAAACTGAACTGAACTTTAAAAAGTTAGCAAGAAAATGGGGAGATTCGTCTCTTGAATCTCTCTTCGCGAGACATTCACAATTTGTCAAGCCAAAGTCGACAGAGAGAGTTGTTCCGAAAGCCGTGAAAAACCCACACCAAATTAGTACTCACGTACACAAATCCGGTTTGTTTAAGTAAAGCTTTCGACAAACGAAAGGACTTATTAAAGGATCTGTTTCACAACAAAAAATCAGGGCGATAATACAACTTCACGAACTTTGCCCAGTGGGACGTTAGATTAGTCCTAAACGAAGAACAAGTGATGTTGATGAAAGTTCGCTGAATAAACGGCTATCTAAAACGCTCAATCGCAAACGTACTGAATTTCAGGTCAGCCCAAAAAGACAGCCGTTTAGCGAAATGGCTGCTAACCCTTCAAGCGTCATGAAAACAATCGGTTTGTTCACTATCGCCTAGACCCTGGCGTTCAGTGTAACCGATTCTCGACCGACGATTATCTACAGAACCAGCCGAATAATTCCGCCGGAGAACTATTACCTTTCTACACCAAACTCAATTGTGTCCGCTTGTTCAGTCTTCTAGGTGTTCAGTGGAATCACGGAACAGACGAGTCGCGGAATGCTACAACAACCAAATGAAGTTATCTACAGTACGGAAATTACGAAGAATTCTCAATGGCACTGAACATCTGGGAGAAGATTAATTGTGCTGCGAGTAACGGAGGTTCTCACGCATGTTTACGACACAAAATGATTTGTGGAATTGAGTAAAAGGCGAAGGGTCTTTGGTCTCGCCAGGATTCGAAATCACGCCTTGACGCTAAGCATTCCCTACCAGTTGGGCTATGAGCTCACAGTAAAATGGACAAATGAGACATTGTAAATGTGCTCTAGCTTTGGCTACTGGCTATAAAAGTTCAAATCTATGAAAAACCTGAATGGATACTTACGCTGATACTTTTCTGGTGTCTAATTTTTCGTCTTGTCACACTTCTCTTCGAACCTAAAAAAAAGTTTACATTGCATGAGATTTTGACTATCCGCATTTTTTAACGGACTACCTAAACGATTACCGTGAATATATGATGTACCAATAAGGACGCTGCTAAAGGCGTTTGACTAAGCGCAAATCATTGCTTTTAGCTTCTTTAGTGTCATCTGCGAGTACAGGCAAGTACTTTCAATTGAAAGATAACCGGCAGGTGTTCTCTTTCAATAAGGAGACATACTAACGAAACCCCAAAAGAATGAAAATTAGGACGAATCGTCATTTCTGGGGGATTAAAAGACGAAAGAAGTTCTCCTGACTTCTTAGGCAACTTACACAGAGGGTCGGGGGCGCCTTTAAGTAGTGGAGTTTGAAATAGGTCGAGGGACAGCGTTTGTGTTTGTTGAAACAACGAATTGGTGGCCGTCAGAGATTCGGATGTTTTTTCAAGCCGTTCAATTTGACTTTCCAGTTGAGATATCGTTTCGTTCAGGCTATTGACACGTACTTCATGAGCGTGAACCTCAGAAATCGGAAAATCAAGTTCCTTGAAGGCAAAATAAGGAGCAGTAGAACAAGGAACCGTGGAGGCAGACCAAGCGAGGCGAGACTCCAACTCGTCAAGTCGGTCGGACAAAATATGCTTCTCGCTGGAAATCTTCGCCAACTTATCGATCAGACGACCGAGAATCACACGATTTGTCGTGTCTCGTTCACCCAAGATACGGAGTCGAGATTCTGCTTCGTTAAAAATCTGTTTCACGTACGTGTATTGTTTCATCATCGCTGCCAAAGCCTCACGAGTGAGAGACAATTCTTTCGTGAGGGCCTTCTGGGTGGCACGATGACGATCCTCTAAAGTCTGTACGGTTGAAGCGAAATTCCCGGATTCCGCGGCCAAAAGTGACTTCAAACGTTCAATCTGAAAATGGCACACCCGATCCAATTACCAGCAACTCAGACGGTTTCCCTTAAGTGACAGTAATAGCCACGGGGGAAATACTGATTATTATAAGTTATAGCAATCCAGCATCAATTTCAAAGAATAATCTTAGTAATGAGTTTGCTACCTTCCATGTGAACCAAAAAAGAGCGAAGTAAAAAATATCCCGAGTTCGTTCACCTAATAATCTTAGGCTTGTGTACCCCAGTTTTAGGTGCTTTCTCACAGTGAATCAGAATCAAAGGTAAAACAAGACGAGACAAAGTGGTGAAAAAGCAGAGACAAGTTTGTATTAAAAATTAGATCGAGGAAAGCGTCCAGTCCGGGGAAGTCTGTCGACCAAGTAAATATATATATGTATTGTCCTCCAATAAATTAATCCATCTGATATCCAAGTCGGAAGTCTAAAATGTGTAAATTTACCGATGTGAACACAAATTCCATGGTTTACACACAACGATGCGTCGACTGAGTTACTGAACAATCACTGAAGGGCGCGAAGCGATGAGCATTTCGGACCCCAACCACGAAGGCGTGAGACACCTACTTTACCTAAGTTCGCTGTACATTGTTTCATTCCACGTTGCCACGTCATCTGTTGACCTCCAGGTGGCTTCTTCCATTTCTTGGGAGGAACAAAAAATAGGGCACGATATGGTAGACGAGTGTTCGTCATACGCAACACGTGACCAGACCAGCGCAGTCTTCTAAGTTTCATACGCTGATATAAGGTATTCCGATAACCAACACCTAGTGTTAGATTCCTGACTCCCACATTACTCACCCGGTTACTCCATCCAATCCTAGCCATACTACGTAGACATCGGTGGTCGAAAACCCCTAACCGACGAACATCTCCCACATCAGTTACGAACAACCGAATCACACAGACGTTCGACGGCCAATCGGGTTTGTGGCCAGCGTCGATGGCCGTTGAGCTGAAGCGAAAATTGCATTAGAACTAATTCATGGCCCAATTCGACGTACGTGGTCCAGTACGATTTACAGTTCTGGAAAGAACCAAGCCAACGGTAGCTTACTGCAATATGATTAACCTGAATAAAACTACCCGTCGAGTTAGAGTGCCATGGAGCTGTGCGACGAGAACTGTATCGGAAAGTTTTGATAGACAGAAATAAGTCACTGTCCGCACAAAATTTCAGAAGCCTTTCCCCCTTATCCGTTCGCTGAGCACGCAAGGCGCAGCGCTCACCTAAACAGGCTTCTGATAAACTCAGTTTTCCAAATTGTGCATTACCATCACCTGCCACCACTACAATATCAGAGCCTTTGCTCTTCCGAACAAGAGCGAAGACCTCATCATAAAACTCGTTCTTATGCGTGTCAGCGCAACAGTCTGTTGGGTCGTATGTCGAGATGACAAATAAACTGCGATTAACACTAATATCCTTCCGGTCGCCGACTGATCCCTGCAGTCTCACGACGCACAAACGACTGCAAACCGGGATCCAGTCCAAAAGTTTCGCTTCAACATTCTCACTCAGGACTATTCCTACACCGCGTTGGCCCACAGCTCGAGCCGCTTCGTCTCCTGAAGTGTGTAGGCAATATCATGACGAGACACTGTTTGCAATTTATATCTATCCTCATCACATTCTGCCCTCGTTCCTACAAATTAGACGCAAAAATAACCACATCATTCAGAAAAAAACCATGTTTAGTAAAGAATTCTATTCTGGATTGAAATGCCGTATTTTTTTTAACTTATCTGGTGTCCTCAATTCGCCCATCCATATACCATCCGTTGAAAATAGGATTGCATATGACAGTTTTGCGTTAAAACCTAGATGACGTACGGCACAGCCATGTTACTTAAACCTAACTGTTCACTTCACCTAGCTGCGTTTAAACCCCGCACACTCAGTCAAATAGAGCAACGAGCTGCTCTAGCTAGAACTCTTTAAACCTTTAAAATAGATGTATGCTCTTACAAAATTCCACTTCCATAATCACTCTTCGTGACGAAGACTCAGATACATCCTTCGTTTGCTTTACTTTCCAAGTGCCAGGTAATCCGGTTTCGAGCGCTAGTGGTCTGGGATCGTCCAGAGCACGCGAGCAGAGGGCCAATTATTAGACTGGATTCCATTCATATGTCGCTGCGTGTGTACGCGTCAACAGCAGTTGACTGAAGAGTCTCTGTTTGTTCGTCATAACTGCGTATGCGCCCAATGACTGTAGCCTACGAAGGCCAACGACTAGTTCTACCGGGAGTGATCTAGACCAATCCAAAGTGTGCGTCCAGTGGATTTTGTAGTTCGTGTTGGTAATTTTAACGACCAACTTAGGTACCGAGACGGAACGGCACATCGCAGGTCCATTTTCTGTCCCATTGTCATAACGAGACTACAACTTGACGTGGCGTGACGGCTTGCGTGCCTCCATGATCCAACGAGCTATACAGGATGGCTTATCTCAACCCGAAGATCCAATCATGCTTGGAAGGTCAATGGGTAGAGGCCTGACGAAGTAGTCTCCTGGTCCTCCTAGTCAGGGGTTGATATGAGTTAGCAGCTCAGTCGGAAAAACGACTGGAAGAACAATTGATCCAAGTAGATGGGCTCCCAATCAGCTATTCCCAGCTGCCTTGCAGTGAGGTTCTTGTCAGAACCAAAGGCTTTGGTTGGGAACCCTAACCGTTTTCCTGCTTAGCGGCTGGACTCGACAGCAATACCACTCTATTATTCCCCATGAGTTACACGCCTACAAATAATTCCATACTGCATCGGTCGTCGCGCAGGATAATCAGGACCTTGCTGCCCATTGCATCGAGCGGAGTGGGTAGTGACAAGTATGCTACTGCTCAGAGTTCTCTCTATGTTATTTAACCTGTCTCTTCTGTCTCCAACCCAATCTGTTTGCCCCTTCTGCCTACCCATAGTATCTCCATTGATAACACGACCGATACTCGCAACGGCTTATTTTCAAGTAGTGTAGTAGGTGGTTTTCAGTCTGTTAGATCACATTTTCTCAAGCCTCGTCAGCCTCTGAATCTCGGTTCCTTCAATGTGCGCACTTTAATGCAGGCTGGCCAACAGGCGTGTTTGGCTCTGACACTGGACTCACTTTCGATTGATGT